>NQLW01000085.1:723287-744055 GCA_002312845.1 Kalanchoe fedtschenkoi
AACACATCAAATCAATTAAAGAGATAACATTTAAGATATTCATGTTGTGTTGAGCACATTATCAAAGAAACTCAGTTTTTCCTTATTTACTTTCCCTTATTGAAAATAACATTTTTTTTGTATCTTTATGTTAAGTCCGACTAATTTCATTTCAATTTAAAAATATAATCTCTTAGACGAATGTCTACATCTTTATATTTTTTATGAAATTTGCTTAAGTGATTTAATCATATTCTTATTGAAATGTTATTAATTTTTATTCAAACTTTATCTTTGTGTACATTTTAAGTATGAAGATCCTAATTTTTATTCAGATTAAGAAAAGAATTCAAATATTTTTAAGAAGAATCTTTTTATTGCGCATTCCGACCCTCAAAATCTTGTGTCACAACCATTTTGATTTTTTATTGATTAAAAATTTTTATCCTCTTAAAAATATTATTAAAAAAAATTTATTTAAGAAAATTTTACAATTTATAATTTTTTAAAAAATAAATATATATTTTAATTAAAAATTATCAGATATCATTTTTTCTCACAATTTATATTTACATCTTTAATTATGTACTACCTATACATATATCTATAAAATTTCAATCATAGGTTATACATTAATTCAGTAATAAAATTGTAACATTATTTTTTCCACCTTTCGTATCTCAAACACATGTTGGTTTATTTAATTGATCTAAATTTTTAATAATATGTTCGAATAAAATATAAGACGCACGAATGTTTACATAAAATCAAATATAAAAGTTATAATATATAACTAATATCTAAATAACAAAATATCCAAACTTACATTTAAATGTTATATATATTAAAGCGCGCACAATCTATTGCCCCTACATTTAAATAATACACGGGCATTAAATATATTTTGATTAAATATTATCAAGTTGCATTTTCCCCATATTTTGAATTTGTACATCAAATTTCAAAAGTAGGATGTACATTAATTAAATAATAAAATTGTAGCATTATTTTTTCCACCTTTTCATATTTAAAACACATGTTGGTTTAGTTACCTTCTCTAAATTGTTAATAACATGTTTAAATAAGAGGAAAGTTCATGCATCTTTACATAAAATGAGATATAAAAATTATAATAAATAGTTAATATATAAATAAAAATTAACGGAACTTACATTTTAATATATTATATATATGAAGGCAAAATCTAATGCGTCCAAAATGTTCTAATTTTTTGTGTGTTTGCGTGCATCGCTATCAATAAATATACATTAGTTTTTATTTGATTTTTTAAACTGAACTAATATTTCTATTATCATTTTCATTTATTTATAGGCTATCTTTATTAAAGGCAAATTAATATATTTGATACTTCAATTAAAAATTAAACTCATAATTACAGAAAGTGGATGACATATAACATGTTATTTAGATTGCTATCAAAATCAGAACAATTGACTTTTCTTCGGGGTCTTATCTGTTTATTAGTGCTTAATCTCTTATCGAGCCATATTTTATGCAATTTTAAGCATTTGTGATTATTTCAGAAACAAAATAAAATTTCCATATGATTATACATTTTAGTTATCATTTAGTTAAATAAAAATATATTATTATATTATTATATGTCCTATAGGAAATAAATAATTAAAAATCAATTTTTATCATCTAAATAATATAATATTTAATGTCTGAACAAAATATTTATTTATTTTAAATATTATTTTTAAAATACATAAATTATGATTAATGATCTTATTTTTCATTTTGCTGACTGAATTATATTGTAAAATTAATTCTGTATTTATCTTTTTTTCTCATTTGATATAAATTTTAAAAAAATTATATGTCACTTTAAGTAATTCTGATCATTCCACTCAAACTATCATTATTTTAATTGTTATTTTTTTCCTCCACTATTTTCTAATGAAACTTTGGCCTCTTTATAATTTGGTTAGTCTAAAAAGAAAAATAAAAAATATTATCTAATTATGAGTAAACTCTCATTCTTTACTTTTTTTTCCTTTTTGAGAAATACAAATTCCAAAATGTTATCTACAAAATATATAAAATGTTGAAGCTCAATATTTTATTATGAAGGCGACTGAAATTCAAGCTCAATATCATTGCCTTTTTCACATAAAATAGTCATCAATATAAATAAATTAATTAAACAAAATAAATGTCGTGTTCACATTAGTTCAAAAAATTATACTTTTAAAAAGTGCACTAAATTAATTAATGGTTAACTTTTTCTGTTATGAGGTTATATTAAACGAAATCAGTTTTCGTTCAGGCTCAATTATATAACACAATATTCAAAGACAATAGTAGAGCGAGATTGAAAATTATGTTATGCATGATCGTATAAAAATTTTCATTACTATAAAAAAATTGTAAATATAGATATTGTTTATTTTAGTTTCTATAATGATAACTTAAAATATTTAAAATAAATGACATAACATATGATATTAATATTTATATTCAAATTTATAAAATAATAAGCCCGTGCGTCTGCACGGACATTAATACCTTGTTGATATTTAAAATCATTCAAATTTGTAGTGTAATCGTCTTGATTTAGATAATACTACCATGTTTTAAATGATTGTACGTGGCTTCGCTGTACAGAATTATAACCTTTTTTTCACTTAGTATCTAACATATTTATTTTTATATTAATATATTCTTATTAAATATTAACTAAAATTGGTGTGAATACAAAATATAAATTTGTATAATAAAAATATAATATTAACTAAATATTTAAATTAAAACAGTTATAACAAATACTTATGAATTTTAACTCTACAAAATAAAATAAGTGCATTAACTATGTTCATCTATCGCGAAGTTGAAACTAGCTTAATCACTTATGCAAAAAAAAAAAAAGATAAGTACATATTTTATAACAAAAATGTACTATAAAATTGTATGTTATTTTTTAAAATAAAATTACATTTTCCATCTTGATTTTCTTCTGATTTGTGACTAAAAGTTCATTATTTTTGTTTTATAGTTGCACTTGATGAGCTCTTCGAAAAGGACGATTGAGTGCTGTGTGAGTAGAATTCTAAACATTTGAAATTGATGGAAAAAATAATATCATCTTAACATCAAATGTATACTACAAATTAAGACAGTAATTATATAATTATCATACTTCATCTAAATTTACACTTTTGTAATTAATCTATTTGTTAAAATATATTTAAATGTAAAAAAAAATCATATGTTACTTTGTTATCAAAATTATGCACTAATAGATGTATATATTATTAAACATAACACAATCTACCTCATAACTCAAACGAATGAACATCAATAATCATTATTTCATCAAGTGTTCATGGTATGATTTGCACAATATCTTTTTCAACTCCACAATAAAGTGATATAGGACAATGATAATGTAATTCATCGAGCTTGCACATATAAGATAAGAAAAATTATTTCATTTCAAAATATATAAAAGAATCATGTTCAAGGTTAATATATTTGGGTAAAGTATTAAAAAGGGATATATACTATCTTCAATTTTAAAAATAAGGTCATCACTTTACAATTTTAAAATTTCAGATCTTTTGTTATTGAAGGAGTCTATGTGTAAATGTTATATTCTTAATCAGATCTATAAATAAATTTTCTAATTTCACCACACTTTTCTGAATGGTTGTTGAAATATGTATTTTTGATGGAACCTTGTTCCTCAGTTTTACAATTATTGGCTTTTCAGTTCAGTTAACATGCTCCTCATATTCCCATCAAAATCAATTTAATTTTTTTAATACTCAATTTTATGGTTTTTGATGCCCTAACTTCACTGCACCTGTTTAGTGGATGCTTTAGTTTTGTTCTTATGGGGAAGCCGACAGAGAAGGAAGGTCAAGTTTCAAAGACTATAGAAGAAGAACATCATGAATATGAAGAGTTTGTTGTTCAGAAAATGTCGATACTAATTATGAACATGTCAGAATAAATTATGAGCATGGGCAATATGAGAATGTGTACGGTAATAGGGATGAGCTTATTGAAGATAAATCAGAGGACACATCTGATGGCACTGAAACACAAGACAGCGACATATTAACTGATTTTGATGATCTTGAGATAGCATATGATCGAGATGACTTGTTTTATAAGGATGCAGAAAATAATCCAGCAATTATTTAAATACATGTAATTATTTAAATTCATCTGCATGGAAATTTTTCTTCTGATGCATTTATATTTTTGTGTAATAGATAAGTACTATTTATGTGATGCCGCGTACACACATACCAGATGCTTTATGACCCCATACCGTGGTGTGAAATATTGGTTGTGGGATTTTCGTCGTAGACGTGCCATTACGAAGGAGAAAAAATTCAACCGTGCACATGCTCAACTTAGAAATGTAATCGAGCGTGCCTACGGTGTTCTTAAAGCGCGATTTGCTATCTTGAAACGAATAACCCCATTTGATCTTGATACACAAAAAGATATTGTTATTGCGTGTTTTGCAATACACAACTACCTAAGAATGCAAAATATTAGCGACGAGTTATTTAACTAGTTTGAACAACCAGATATTATTATTGACGAGTAAGAAGAAGCGGAACATGAACGTGATAACGGAGGACAAGGCCCTTATTGGAACACAGAAGATCAACAATTTATGAACAACTTGCGCGCCGAGATTGCAAATACATTGTCTAACAATTTACACTGATACAAGCTCGTATTTTATTTTGTATATTTTTTATTTCACTCATGCTTCACAATAATAAATATTTTTGTTGAACATTATTATAAATTTCAATTATATTTTCATATATGTTTAAAACTTATAAAAAATTTAATTTATGAACAGCTTGTAATCATTCAGCAATCATCATTCAGATGTGTTATAAAGTAATTTACCAAATAAAAGTAAATCATTCAGCATTCAGATGTGTAATAAAGTAATTTACCAAATAAAAGTAAATCATTCAGCAATCAGCATTCACATGTGGTGTGACTATTTAGATTCTCATACAGCATTTAGCATTCAGCTCTTAATTTTACAAAACGACACCTAAGAATTGTGTCTTTAGAAATACAAAGTGATATTATTCTCTAAGTGATTTCTTTAATTCCCCGTTAGCACATCTTTAGCTACATTCTCTTTTCCTTCTTCCGAAAATTTTGAAGCTTAGCTACAAATTTGATAGAAGTCCTAATAAAGCAATGCACAACTTACAACTTAGTGATCCAATGCTCAAATCTGTGATAAATTAAAGAGTAAACCCACCATAGCTAGATTTTTTTTCAAATTTGGTTTTTTCGCTTCATTCTCTATCATTTCTGAACCTCCCGCCTGGTTAGTTTTCCATTCTGACATTTTCGCAGTTTTGAACTGTGAAAATCCCTATTATTTTCGCTGTTCGCAACTGCGAAAAGCTACATGTGATTTTCGCGGTTCCGAACTGTGAAAATTGAAACCCTAAGAATATTTCACGTGATTGTCCACTTAATTCTCGCTGACATATGATTTTTTGCAGTTGTGACCTATGAAAATCTCTATGATTTTCGCAGTTACGAAGTGCAAAAATCATATGGAGCTTTTCGCGGTTGCGAACATCGAAAATAACAGGGATTTTCGCAGTTCGGAACTGCGAAAAGGTCAGAATGAAAAACAAACCAAGTGGAGTTTCAAAAATGATAGAGAATGAAGCGAAAAAACCAAATTCGAAAAGAAATCCCATAGCTACCGTTCTAAGACTAGCTTGGCCACATCCACATTCTGAGAGTGCTTTTAAAGTTTGTGAAAAAGTAGAACAGCATTGAAAGAAGTCCGACTTCTCAGAGATGCATGTAACCTCCTTCCATTCATTTACATTGGCAAACATACTATCAAATATGCAATGAAAGAAGTCTTGGGCTAAAAGGGATATCTATACTTAAGAGGGGTCTTTGAGGATCACCAGACCAAATTTTCTAAAATGACTGAAACTCCAGGCGTTCTCCTGACACTTTGCATTCTAAATAATTGCTATTTTGCTCTGGTCCTAGATTTGCAGCTTGATAGTTGTAATCATATGACTCGGGCAATTCTGGAGACGGTGCACAACGTATAAGGGCCCAGTTTAAGCCTTCGAAGAATGGGTGTTTCTTGATGTCAGCAGCTCCTCTTTCTGATCCTAATCTGTTTTCTGGCTCCTTGACCAGTAATCCTTTGATTAGATCTCGTGCTTGGAAACTTACCAGGGGAGTGTCAGGGAATTTCAAACTCTGCAAAACCACATTGGCTAGTGTCTCATCATTTCCGACACCTTTGAAGGGTGTCTTTCCATACAAGAGCTCGTATAGAAAAATGCCCAACGTCCACCAGTCAACTGCACTGCCATGTCCCTCTCCTTTTATGATCTCAGGAGCAAGGTATTCATAGGTTCCAACAAATGAATTGGATCGTGCATCAGTTGGCTCCGCCACAAGCTGTAATAATGATCTCGCTTGGACTGCAGGGTCAGCATTTTGTTTTCTTGACTTTGAAGATTTGGGTAGTCTAGGGCTGAAGCAGGGTATTTTACAGGTGGGCTCGATACAGAAAGGATCAATACAGCCTTTTCCCGCACATGGACCGGAAATTTTTGGAGGTTCCATGCAACATGAAGATTGCAAGAGAATTGGATTCACATCACATCTGAGTGACAGATCAAAATCTGTGAGCATTATGTGGCCATCTTCCCTGACCAGAATGTTTTCAGGTTTCAAATCACGGTACACAACTCCAAGCATGTGCAAGTATTCCAATGCAACGAGGACTTCAGCAATGTAAAACCTGCAACATGGCTTCATAAGATTACGGGCAAGAAAAAATATATCAACCCAACGCAACGTAATGAAGCTATATCTGATTAACCCTGATTCAAAATATAAGGAGATAATCACATAGTAGCATGATTTCATAACAAGCACACATTTGAAAAGACTTATCTTTAGGTGAATATCCAAGGCAATGATTTTTTTTTTTTGTGTGAAAATAATTCTTTACTGAAACAGGAGTAAAATTACAAACTTGGTAGGCCAAAAAATACCTTGCAGATTGTTCAGGAAAATTCCTTCCTGGCTGTTTCTGCCGAAGAACATGCAGATCTCCGCCAGGGCAATATTCCATTACCAAACATGATAAATTCTCTGATGTGAACTGAGCATAGAGAGTAGGCAGAAAAGGATGATCCAACATTCTTAAAATTTCTCTTTCTGCTTGAGCCCGTGGCAATTTCTTCCTTTTTGCCAAATACTCATTGTCCATAACTTTAATGGCAAATAGGCAGTTTGTACCTAGTAGCTCAGCTAGATAAACGGTACCTATGTCACCGCAACCAAGCCTTTTCAACAAATTGAAATTTCTCAAACCTAAAGAACCACACTGCTGTTTCACAAGGCGAATCGTTTGCCACCTCGCATCCATTGCCATGTGAGGTCTGTTACTGCAGCTAGATCGGCTCAGATTGGTGTCATCACTGATGCTTGTACTACAACTGAACTCCCCAAGACTACTTTTTGAGCTGTAAGAGAATTCACACTTCTCCCCCGATTTTGAGTCTTTACTTACCACCCCGGATGCAGTGATCAATATGGAACTTGTTGCTACCTCTGCTTTGTTGCCCTCGTTCAGCAATCTGCTAGGTGTGCCCACGCTGTCTACTTCTACCTCCAGGTAATCCGGACCAAGTGCTTCATCAGTCGATTGCAATGCACATTGACACCTCTGGCACACCAGTTGGCAGTTGCTGGCCTGCTTCACATCACTTTTGAAGTGAGATTTCGTAGCAAAAGATGACTCCTGTCTTGACTTTTTTTTCAAGGCATTTTTGTTCTTGAGCACTGATTTCAAAACAACCGGAGGCTTTTTACTGAACTTATTCAACCTCTTTGCACTGATTGAGCCAGATGATGAATGCACATTTTGCGGCTTAGATTGGCACTCAGTCTCAGCTGACGATCCTTCATGGGTCATCTTAGTTGAGGCCAGAACTTCGATATCATGTCGTTCTTCTGAATTCTCAGAAAGTTCTTCCTTTAGCGTCTCGTTTCCTACTTCTGTAGATAAAGGGTACGTTCCACCTAGTATCTGTGATGTTCCTGTTTCCTTTTGACCGTCGGACATTGTAACGCGAGGAGAGGAATGGGAACTTCCTTTGGTAGATTGAGTAGTGGACTCTTGCTTGCATGGCGGACTCCCCTCAAATGAACTAGACAAGCTATCTCCTTGAACTAGAGACACATATACTTCATCCCCTTCACCCTTACTAGATTCACCAGCTTCAACAACTTTGGCCTTGTATAAACTCTTCATCCTTCCAGCTTCTGAGATTCTAGGAGAGGATGTGACAGACTTCGATAGTCTTTTCATAGCAGCTATTTCAGAAGCATGAGATATGGACAGCCCACGTAACGCCTGCTTAAGAGTTACCTGTTCAGAAATCTCATTTCCGGGAGAATAAGGCGCACCCATTCTTATTGGTCTTTTCATGGCATTTTTCCTCATGAAACTTAATCCCTCTTCATATGATTGGCTTGCAACTTTCCTGGATACCTTACAATGAATGGCATCAAACAACTGGTTAATATCATCTTCAATGGAATCACTCGATCCTGCTCGTAGTACAGGCCACTTTTGAACTCCCTGGTTCATTGTAAATGTGGATCCCAATTCACACACCTCCTTTCCTTTTGGTGGCCGATTGGGCTCTTCTTTTGCTTCGATAATTTCACATGTACCGGATGCGGTGCCCATTGCTAGGGATTATGTTATCCTTTCCAATGTGTTGACCAAATACAAAGCACTGATTCAGCCTAGTCCATAAATTAAGAAACTTCTGAGAGTTGAAACTTCCGAAAGTAACTCCATCTTCACAAAGCTATGTAACGCACGGAGCAGCTAGATACACCAGGTAAATGCACAAGCTTGTCTCTTAATGCATCAACCATGATGCAACAAATCATATCCTGGCATAATCATCGAGGCATGGACATTTAGATAAGTTAAACAAGAAAGTCGCGACTGATTGCGCGAAGACTCAATCTACAGCATTCGATATTTTCCCCGCAGATGAAGAACAGCTTCATATGCGAAAAAGAATTCTTCGTTGATGCTAAACAAAGAAGTCACATAATAAACAGAACTCAATTAAGACGCTTTCCCCTTTCTGGATGCAAATTCAATTCTCCAGACCAAACAAATCACCTGACCTACAATGACCAGGATCTACGGAAGCAGGTAACTCAACATACATCTCCTCATCCTCCCACTCTAAAACAAATATATATGCATAGATGAATTTCTATCCTGACAGCCTGATGAATCCATTGAACTTGACAATGCTAGTAGCAGAGAGAAGCCCACGTTCATCAACCACAGCTGAATCAAAATTGACACAGAAAAACCTCAAAAAATGGAAATTTTCTAACAGAAAAAAGTAGTAATAATTTGAAAGCTATGATCACAGCACAAATGAGCAAAACGAGGGCCATCCAATCCTGAGCAACTCCAACCACTCGGCACAAACAAACAAGAAACAGATAAACAATCGACTTGTGATCAGATACACCCACAAAAAATCTGTATCAAATTTCTAATCACACCAACCACAACAACAGCAAGAAAATGGGAAAAGCAAAACACGAGATCCAAACTCCATAACCAACCCAACCCCCAGAGCAACACTCACCACAGCGATCTGACGCAAAAAGCAGAGCACAAAATAGTTGGGGGAAATGCAAGGGAGCCGGGCGAGATCAGGGTGGTGAAAGCGACAGTAGGAGCACCTGAGGAGGGTAAGTTTGATGTTGATGATGATGTACTTACTAGCTAGTAAATGAAGTGACAGCGAAAGGTTTGAGGTTAAGCGATGGTGGAGCAAGAACCACAATGGGGATAGAGAGAGATGTTCTTGACACAATGAAAACCCCTACTCTTGTTGACAGGGTGAGAAAGAGAGAGAGAGTAATCAGTGGTGGGCAGAAGAAGAAGAGAGAGAGAGGCAGAGTGTTGTTGGTGGTGGCAGAAAAGGGACAGAGGAGAGAGACGATCAAATATGAAGAAGACGATTAAGATTGCTTGTGTAAGGGCATCACATTAAAACAAATCTAAAAATAAGTTTGTGTCATGTCACGTATTAGTTGTGTCATGTCAATTCAACTTTGTCATAAATTTCATTTTTGCAAATCTGTCTTTCACATTGAAACAAACCTTTCAAACCTCTGCACATGGGATCCGCGTGTCATATTATACCTCTTTCTACTTTTTTTCATATTATATTAATTACAAATTTCTTAATTTTCTTAAATATACTATTTTTTATATTTATTAATTTATATTATATTTCCTTAACATTTATATAATAAAGAAATTCCAACGGTCATTTTTTTAAACGTTGAACAATAACGGTAATAAATTGAATTAAATATCTGAATTTATACTTTATACGGTGTTTGTAAGTTAAAAGTGTCGTATAAAGTATATACGGCGTTTTTAAGTTAAAAACGCCGTATTTGCTCTATTCGCGAACCGCTCCGTTCAGACGAAGCGGTGTTGTGTCAGAGGACAACAAACCATTGTCCACATTGAAACGAAGCGGTTTGTGATCTGACACAAACCTCCGAACAAAGCTTTGATGTGGATGCCCTAATTCTTTTACAGTATACTTCCTCTGTCCTCTTTTACATGTCAATTAATCGAATTTTTTTGTCCACTTTTACTTGTCACTTAACAATTTTCAATGCGTATTTAATATCAACAACTATCTTAAAATGTCAAATATTAATCACTTATTTATCATAATCAATAAAAATCATTCATCACCAGTAATAATCTATCAATTTTACTTTATGCACGAATTTCTTTAAAAAAACTCAAACCACTCACTCATTAAATTTGTTCNNNNTAACTTTTTTTTTTTTTTTTTTTTTGCACAAAGCAACCAAAATCGGAGATAGCAAGCATCTTTTAACTTTAATATTCTGATTCACTATTTTGTTTACTTAGTATGCGTTTGGTAGACGTTATAAATTATAGGGATAAACACTGCTAGCATTATTAATAGTTGTATCATTTTATACTAGGTATTATTTATACTTAAAACATGTTTGGTACATGAAAGGAATAGAATCTTTTTTACCCTTTGGCTTCTTTTAGAATCACAGTACAAATAAGTAACTTATACTGCAATAAAATCTAAGTGCTAAAGATGGGATCAATTGGACTCAAGAGGAATGTGACAAAATCCGTACAAGGTTTATGAAATGGCTTTCTCTTTGATCTGCCTCAATCAATTGAATAATAAGGCTTGAGCAACGAGCATTTGACTACTCCTCAACATGCATTTACATTTCACAGTGTTGATTAGAGGTATATTTTGAATCTCCAGTGACACAAAATCCCTTCTTATAAGTAAGGAGTATTTTGGAGGAGAAGTTCCTTTCAAAAGCAGCAATTTGAGATGAATATCAATTTTATAAGAAACCCCAAGCCATGTAGATGGTTTGTGGAGTTAGATAGTCCTGAATTGTTTGGAGCAAGCATGAGGTTGTGAAGCCTTTCTCATCACACCTTAAAGAAATTGTGCTCAGAGGCGTCAATAAGCTCCGAATTTGATTGATGAACTCAAGTTACAAAATGAATTCGGAGAGAAAATAGTTTATATACAACATGGGAGAAGAGGAGCGGAAGGGGGAAGAAGGAGGGGATTTCAACAGATGAAAACAATGTTGTCTAGTGCAGCGCCAATTCCCGCTTTGAACTTCTATCAAACGACGCCGTATCCCTTCGCTTCTTCAAACGGTGTCGATTCTCACATCAGCTGAACTTCTCTCTATCTCTGCTCGGGTTCTGCTTCTTCCACGACCGCCACCTCCGACACCAACCACCGTAGCTGTCGTAGGTGACTGAGACACCTACACGTCAGATGAGCCTTTTGACAGCATTGCTCCATGTTAAGTTTCCTTCAGCATCCTCCTGGTGATTGTGAAGACTGAGGGCCGGTTGAGGATCATTTTATTCGCCCTCAGTGACACTCTTATGGACGAGAATGAAAGTCGGCGCATATGAGATAACGTCGATTGAACCGAATAACCTCAGAGACGTCAATGAGCTATCGAGGAAAGGAGGGCAGGTTCGACAACTGAGGTGGATTCCATGGTCGACCAATCGCTATATCAGGATGATTTAGGACCAAGTCTCTACTTCAACCAGAGGAATGGATCGTAGCAAGTACGCTGTGTGATTCCTCCTTTGTCTCGATCTAGGTGACACTCGGGCGACCGATAATGAGATCCATGACGATGAGGTGGCCCGGACGTAGATCCGCGTCGACGAGAGAATCACAGAACACTTAACCGGAAGAAAGGCGACCGATATAAGAGGGAGCATAAAGAACATCATTCAGTATGATCTCAGGACCGAGAGTAATGGATCCAATGTGTGTGGTAATGATATTGGAACTAGTTGGATGATGAATGGACGACTACATATGCTGAAGATTATGGAGAAGTTAAATATTGGCTATAATATGGTGTGTAGCATTAGAATCTAATATCCAAGCACCAGAACCAACCATAGTAGTATCACTTTGAATAGTACCTTCCATAGATGGAATGATAGATTTGTTAGCCCTGAGCAGTGCAAGAATCTCCTGAATCTGGCTTGGAGTAAAGTTACTACTTGGAGTAGCCAATTATGAAGATGTAGAGGTTGAACTAGAAGAGGAGGATGAAACAACAACATTAATTGAAGCAAACTTCTACCGATTTCTCAACTGTTATTTAGTTGGTGGACTGTAAAATTTATGTGATGGAGGATATCCAATAAGTTTCCAGCACTGAAATCTTGTGACACCAACTTTTTTACAATATGTACATTGTTTAGAACCATCCGCAAGAGGCTGTCTAGTATAAATATTAGTTTCTACTCTCATTCCTTCTTTTTCCTAACACTTTTTCTTCCCAAATACATCCTAACTCGGGATCAATTTTTTTGCTTCTACTCCCAAATCTTCTCCTTCCCTTTCATCTCCTTTCTTTCCCAACCCTTTCTCTCCATTTCCATCCAAACTTGGGAACAAAGCCTTAGGGAGTTGTTTTGAATTTCAAATAAACTTAGGGTGTTATATTCTTAATTTCTCTTGCAATTAGGTCTTCGGTATTATAATTGAGAATGTAAATATTTCGGTACTAAATTTGATTTTTTATGGTAGTTCAGAATATGCTTTTATACTTTATCCGTGAAATAATGATCCTTACGTATTGTATACCTAGTTTTTAGACGCATCCTAGTTTCAGACATTTACTAGCAATGGATGATTTTGGTTCAGAACATGTTTTTGTTATTGGACCGGCCCAAATCGATTTCGAAATTTCAAAGTTACGTACGTTTGCTTTGACTATCAATTGCTTCCTAATCTTGATATATTCCTCCGCCCCTAAATTCACGTGCGCGGCTCATCGGACAAAAATCAAACCTCGGAGTTTTTAGGGTTTTAGTGTGTCCGATTTTGAGTGCGAAGCGGTTATGACGTTGAAGGATGAAACCGAAAAGGCTTTGGCCTTGGAGCTGTTTATCAAAATTGGCTTAGACGAACGGACGGCCAAGAACACTGTCGCCAACAACAAGGTTACCTCAAATCTAGTCGAAGCCATCCGCGAGGTATGCATACCATCACACTGTTGTTAATCCAACTTTGAAAATGTAAATTGTGTGTAGCTAGCAGTTTTAGAGTGTCTGGTTTTTATTTATGTTTCGTGTCATTCAGGCGGAAGTGACTGATGGTTGTGAGAGGACGACCGGGAATCTTATTTATACAGTAAGCAATCTTTCTGCAGTATCTGGTACTCAGTGTGACGTGTATAGGAGCCTGATATCTCTGATCTAGTCATTGTAATTTGATTGTGATTTGTGATTTGTGTTTTGTCAGGTTGCCACCAAATTTCCTAAAAATGCGCTTATGCATCGCCCTACTCTACTTAAATATGTTGTTTCATCGAAGGTTTGTGTTTTGCTACTGCAAGTTGAAATTTTTCTGTCAGTTCGTGTGGTATTTAATTGTGACACTTTGCACGTTTTTGCGTTTTCAGATCAAAACCGCAGCTCAATTAGATGCTGCAATTGAGCATCTGGCAGTGACTGATCCTAATGAGTTTGATCTGGCTGTTTTTGAAAAGGCGTGTGGTGTGGGTATGTCTTCTTGTGCAATCAATTTTTTCGCCTTCACCAGACGGATAGCCTTGATGTATCTTTCTCTTTTTTCTTCTGCTGTTCGGGCATCCCTCTGTTTGTTTTTGATGAAGTTTCTTGTTGGGCAGTTTATGATTTTAAGCTAATGCAAGAATTGCCAAGGGTAAAATTGAATTTTCTGAAGTTTGATATTTTATGTGCAAATGTCTAACGATGATTTACTATCCTTGTGCAAGCTATCAAATGTTATTTCTCATTGTACACAGTTGCCTTCTGATAACGGTTCCATTGTATGCAATCTGAAGGTCATTTTAATTGCATGCAGGAGTTGTGGTTTCTGCTGAGGAGATAGAAGTTGCTGTAAATGAGATATTTGAAGCACGCAAGAATGAGATTTTGGAGCTGAGATACCGAATAAATGGTTAGTGTCGGCAAATGCTCTGAACTTGTAATTTAACTTTACTGGCTTAGTAGCTGATTAGAGTTTCAATAATTATCTACTTCCCATTGTTAAGTAACATGACTGCATATATAGTCTGCCGATATATGAAGGCTCTGCAGCCAGTGGTGTTTCCTTCTCAGTAGAATAATGTATTTTAACTTTTTTTTATGTTTTTCTTTTTGATGTAGTTGGGGAGCTTCTCAGGGATGTGAGGGAGAAGCTAAGATGGGCCGATCCCAAACTTATCAAGGTGAAGCTCTTTTTCTGATTTTGATGTTTGCCTATATGACCTTCTAACAGCTGCCTTACCTCTTGCAACAGGAACGTGCAGACGCAAAGCTTTATGAGTTGTTGGGTGACAAAACTGCAGCAGACAATGAGAAGCCAAAAAAGAAAAAAGAGAAGCCCGCAAAATCAGAGGTAAATATGCGCCGTTTGCATCTTTATCATTGTTTGTTCCAGTGAGGTGTCAGCCCATAATTACATGTCCTAATCTGTTCTTATAGGAAAAGAAAGCTTCTGCCGAAGTAGCCCCGTTGGAACCTTCCGAGGAAGAGCTGAATCCATTCTTGAATTTCCCACAGCCTGAAGAAAACTTTAAGGCATGATTTATTCTTTTATCTGTTTGAACGCCTTAGTAAAATCAAAGCACGTCCATTTGTATCTTTCGAACAAATCATGATCTAGGTTGCACGGGTTCAGGCATGGAGACGGGTACGGATACCGATACGGGTACGGGGAATCGGCAACTTAGAATAATTTAGGAAACGGGTACGTCGTAAAAACAGCATATATATATATAGAGAGAGAGAGAGAGGGTGGATCAGTTGAGAACCTTATTAAGTTGAGAACCTTTGTGGACAAACGTGGACCAATCATTTTGTTTCCTTTTTTAAGTTTATTAATTATACTTTGTTAATTATCTAAAACTCATATTAATTAATATAATTAAATGACTGCATTAATATTTTAATTTTTTTGAATCACCCATTTATTGAATCTTTATTTTGGTAATGAAATCTACAATTAATCATAGACTCCATAAATCACTCAAAAATATAATATTTAATTTCGATTATCTCTCCTCTTAATTGCTGTATTTTACCTTTCTCCTCTCAATCATGGGAAACGAGCGGAGTTTATTTTGAATGTACAGAACGAGTGGAATTTCGATAGTGAACATTTTTTGATATATATTATGTTCACCATTTTTTGTACATATTTTGTACATATATAATTTTTATATAAAAAATCAATTAATTTCAAATAACATTTAAATACGAATAAAAACATTATCAATGAAAATATATCATGATAGATTTGAGATATTCAATTTCAAACTATCCAATTTACATGTTTCATTAACAATATATAATAGAAGATATTAAACTTTCTTATACAATTAAAAAGTGACAATTAACATTAGATATAATAAAAAAAATAAAACTAAATATTTTCAATAAACACCCCCCACCAGCCCTCTTCCCAAAGACAAGCACCCCACATACCCACTTCTGCTAATCTTCTCTTCATCTTCTCAAAGTGATATCTATCTCTCCACCGATTTTCCTCTCCAATTAATTATCTCCTAATCGCCAGTTGTTCTTCATCTCTCTATTTGTTATTGGAATATGGTTATTAATTGAATCTGATTTGAACTCAGATGAGTTGGGTTTCGGTGATTCTAGGGGTTTCCGGCAATTCCATACCGGAAATGTTTCCGGTACGGCACTCATGGGCCGTTTCCGTGCTACATAGATCATAATTTTAGTCACTGATAAAAGTCGTAGATTATCGGATAGTATAACTCTCTGTTGTTCGATGCTAAGTGAACCTCATACGTCTCAAAAATGTTTTTTAGACTCGCTTGAGTTATGATTGTTACCGGGTAATGTTTTTTTATTTTTCAAAATCATTCTGGTGATACATCTAAAATGTTGAGTGTAGCCAGCACATGATGACATTTTACATTCAGGATACATGGATCCCATTTGATGTCTGTAGTGATTCTTTTATTCTATTTCTGCACTTATGGTGCTAGCAGTCTCTATGATATTTATGTGTAATAATTGATATGTGAAATCAGGTGCATACAGAAATATTCTTCAGTGATGGTTTTGTATTAAGAGCTTGTAACACGAAGGAACTATTGGATAAACATTTGAGTACAACAAAAGGAAGAGTGTTCTCCCGGTTCCCCCCTGAACCAAATGGGTATCTGCATATTGGTCATGCTAAGGTTGGACTTGATATTTCTGTACTCAAGTTTTAGCATAGTATAGATGCCAGGTATTGATCCATCATTTATTGTGCAGGCTATGTTTGTGAGTTTTGGTTTGGCGAAAGAAAGAAATGGACACTGCTACCTGAGGTTTGAATGCCTTTTTTAACTAATAAAATGTAACTGTATTGCAATCTGAAATGCCTTGGTTTTAGTGATGCAATTTATTTTGTTTAGTTTCCTGATAGTACTTGGAAATTAGTCATATGAGTGTCACATAGAGAGTAGGGAAACATTTGTTGCTTGTCCTCCAAACTTCAAGAATTGTTTTTTATGCAGATATGACGATACGAATCCTGAAGCAGAAAAGAAAGAGTACATTGATCATATTGAAGAAATTGTCAGCTGGATGGGTTGGGAACCATACAAGGTAACTCCGGAGTTTACCACTGGAATCTTACTATAGTATATAATGAAAATTTATTTCATTTGGCTTGTTTAGATCACTTATACCAGCGACTACTTCCAAGAGCTTTATGATTTGGCGGTGGAATTAATAAGAAGAGGCCGTGCATACGTTGATCACCAGGTTAGATTCTTTCCCATTATTTTGGAATGGCGTTTTACGATTATTTGTTTGATTATTGATTTCAATTAGTTGTTCTTGTTTTGCGAATATTTTAATCAAACAAAAATTTTTAGACACCCGAAGAGATAAAAGAGTACAGAGAAAAAAAGATGAACAGTCCGTGGAGGGATAGACCAATTGCTGAATCATTGAGACTTTTTGACGAAATGAAACAAGGCAAAATTGAAGAGGGTAAAGCAACACTTCGTATGAAGCAAGACATGCAGAGTGATAATTTTAATATGTACGACCTCATTGCATATCGTATCAAGGTATTTGTTCGGTCTAATACTTCTTCTGTAGGTTCGGTATTTGTCTTTTTTTTCCCCCCTTTTTCGTCTTCACATAGTAATTTTCCTCTCCTTTCAGTTTACCCCACACCCTCATGCTGGAGCAGAGTGGTGTATTTATCCAAGTTATGATTATGCGCACTGCATCGTCGATTCTCTCGAGAATATAACTCATTCGGTAAGTTTGCTTGAGCTTCGATAATGAAATAAGCCAATTCAGGTTGTGAGGTCTTTCTTCTTTGTTCTCTGGCCTGTCTTCTCTTCCAAGTCAAAGCGAGCACCCTCTCACCTATCTTCATTACAAGGCAATATAATAGGCAAAATGGATCCTCATTCATGTCGTGTAGTTTGATTTCTCTTACATTTTTATATACTCGTCATACAGATAAAGGTTTCTTCATTCATGTTATATGCGTTCGTAATTTGAAGTGTTTATGCGTGTGACTGATTTTACATTCTTTCGCAGTTGTGCACACTAGAATTTGAGACACGACGCTGGTCATATTACTGGCTGCTAGATGCATTAAGTCTCTACCAGCCCTATGTATGGGAATACTCGCGCTTGAACATTACAAACACTGTGATGTCGAAGCGTAAGGTTAGATCACATGCAGAAATGAATTTGTTACAAATAGCAGAATTTGCTTTTTTTAATTGCTTATACCTAGTGGTAAAACTTTACACTTTCGATGTTACAGTTGAACCGGCTGGTCACAGAAAAATGGGTTGATGGGTGGGATGATCCCCGTCTTATGACACTAGCTGGTTTACGTCGAAGAGGTGTGACTTCCACATCAATAAATGCATTTGTTAGAGGAATAGGGATTACTAGAAGGTAGTTTTCTGAACTGAATACTAATAAGTCGGACAAGCATGTTGCCTGTTTTGTTAACTTAGTTCTGTTGTTCATGTACAGTGATAATAGCATGATACGCCTTGACCGCTTGGAATATCATATAAGAGAAGAATTAAATAAAACAGCTCCACGGGCAATGGTTGTGTTACGACCGCTGAAGGTTGGTGTTACTATTGTGATAGACTCCTTGATTGTTATCAATATACTGTTTTCATGTGTAACTTTTGCATGCAGGTCGTCATTACCAACCTAGATGCCAATGCCTTGATTAACCTAGAAGCTCGAAAATGGCCGGATGCTCAAATTGAAGATCCATCTGCAATGTACAAGGTGAGGGGAGTTCTAACTAACAGCAAAAAACCACTCGGGCTTTTTCAGCTAAGCATCGACTTGACTCCTATGCACCCTGTGCTGCTTTTATTAGTTGATCTGCCATTGCTTTCACCATTATTTTTAACTTTATGTTGTAGGTCCCATTTTCAAAGGTTCTCTACATTGAGCAATCTGATTTTCGAATGGTAGATTCCAAGGACTACTATGGCCTTGCCCTCAATAAAACAGTGCTTCTGAGGTATCCATGCATTGAATAAACTGGGATCGTACGTAATGTAATCACCTTTACACATCTTTCACACATGATGAGTTTGAATACATTTTCAGATACGCATTTCCAATTAAGTGTACAGAGGTGATATTGGCTGATGATAACCAAACGATAGTTGAAATTCGGGCTGAATATGATCCTCTAAGAAAGACTAAGCCAAAGGTTTGCTTTCTTTATTCATTATGGCGGCCTTTTGTTTGATTTGATTATTATACATAGTGCGAACGTTGACTGCTACTTGCTGTCAGATACTTTTTAAGCCTTGGTTTCATATACATCTTTTTTTCTCTTCAGGGTGTTCTTCACTGGGTTGCAGAACCGTCACCTGGGGTGCACCCACTCAACGTGGAGGTTCGACTGTTCGAAAAATTGTTCCTTTCTGAGGTACAAAAATTTTTTCCATCGGTAGAGTAAATTATTTAATACCACGCATTGAAAACTATAATATCATGTTTCTTGTCAGAATCCTGCTGAACTTGAGAATTGGCTCGGAGATTTAAATCCTCACTCCAAACAAGTGATATCCGAGGCTTATGCTTCTCCAATACTTGAAGATTCTGCTGTTGGTGACAAATTTCAGTTCGAAAGGCTTGGTAACTACAAAATCTAGTTTCACCTATGGAATAAACTAATATATCAAAGACGGTGTATAGGTATTCTTTGATAAGACTCGTCAGTTTTTAATGTTTGTTTTTGGATGTTGTTTTTCAGGTTATTTCGTGGTGGATGTCGACTCTGTGCCTGGGAAACTTGTGTTCAACCGGACAGTCACACTGAGAGATAGCTATTCTAAAACTGGCAGCAAGTAAGGGAAATTCTGGACGATTCAGGCGGGCAAACAGAGGGGAAGAATCAATATTAGACATTTATGTGCCAGATCCTTTGTAATTTAGACATGTATTGTATACCCCTATTTTAACTAGACATAGCCATTTCCTTTTGCTTATTTCAACTTTGTAGAGTAGACATGACGCCTTAGAAAAAGAGTAGTCACCATATAGATCATGATTTCACGATTTTTTTTTCAGATTTTTTTTCGTTCTCTACCATTTACTGATCCTTGTTTTTTTTGATCTGTTCTATCCTATTTTCTAATTTTCGAGTGTCAATGAATCTTAGACCTTTCGCATACTATGTTTTTTTTAATAATAGGAATAATAATTACAAAGAAAATACACACGCATCCAATCATCAGTGTGAGATTTTGAATCAAGAGTTTTGCGGATGACGGGCTTGACTGCTTGTCACTTCGGACCCGTCACATACTATTGAGTAAACAAAATTAATTATTTAAATTATTTTTTAAAAATTATTGTTTTAAGGATTGTGATCCGACATTACCATGCTAGTTTAATGCCAATTAAAATCACTTGTAAACGGCTCAAAACCAGGTGGTATTTATGGTTACCAACCATTCAAAGTATGACATGTGTAAATTTGAATTTAAATATTTTATAAATTGACTTAGGAGATGCATGACAATATGAGATTGGTTGATACAACTCAAAACTGTGTCGTTTTAAAATTGCTAAAAGTTGCTTGACCGTTTGG
>NQLW01000085.1:744220-822866 GCA_002312845.1 Kalanchoe fedtschenkoi
TGACGTAATTTTCGCACACAAATTTAAGTCTTATAATAATATTAGGTTTGTATTGTAATGGTAAATTTTAATTCAAAAAATCAGTTTAATTTTTTTTTCATTGCACCCTTTTTGGAAATCATGGTAATTCTGACCGCAATTGGGTAAACGGTGATAGTTCAGGGCCCCTTTTGAGTTTTCCCCTAAATTTTATTAACAATTTAGTTTTATAAATAAGACCCAAATGCACCTATTAGAAAGAAGACCCAAATGGAGCCATTAAAAATACCCAAATGGACCCATTACAAAAATATGAGTCAAATGCGCAGTTCCCTGATATGTCAAAAGACCTAAATTAATATACCGATACGAGTAAAGGCATCCGTCGTCCCGACGGTTCGGTTCGAAAAAAATTAAAAATCGAACCAAATTATTAATCATACTTTTTAAAAATATGAAACTGTAAACCGAACGATTAAAGGCACCCGTCGTCCCGACGGTTCGGTTTGAAAAAAATTAAAAATCGAACCAAATGATTAATCATTCCTTTTTAAAATATGAAACTGTAAACCGAACAGTTTTTTAAAATTTGAAACAGAACCGAATCAAACCGAACTGAATCAAACCGAACCAAACCGAATGGAGCGTCGTACGGACATCTTATTATGTTATATATATAGATGAGCTCAGATCTAATTTAAAAGTTATCTGATTTTGTAATAAACAATGTTACTTAAACAGAAAGCAACTCCTTAAAGATAAACTATTAATTTAAACAACAATAAGAAGTGAATTATTATATTAAAAATTGAGAGGCGCATCTAGAAAGCCAGAACCAAAACCATCTCCCCGGAACAATCCATGAGCAGTTTGTCAAAACCTACATAAGAAATGTGGTCCGTGAAATGTTAAGTAAAAGTAGGCAAGAAGCTAAGGAGAGAGGTTTTACTAAGTACATGGGATTTTCTTCCAAATGGTTGAGAATATGAAAATCCAACCCCCGGTAGTGGTTTGACTTTTTTGTAAACTGAAAACCAGCAGCTGGGGCTACCAGAACACCCGACAACATACTGGAGGTGTATAAATGAAGACAGCTGCTCGGTTTTCAACACATGCAACTCATTTAATGCATGTCGGTAGGTTTGGCTAAGTTTCGGTATAAATTCCAGCACCCATTTGTTTCTTCTCTCATATTTGATGAGTACTCTACTACACCAGTCTTCTCATACTTGAGGCACTAATCCAGAATTTCTGTTGGTGCACTACTTGTTGACTTGTTATGGCTTCCCTTGTTCTTTTGCTTGCCGAACTTCTGCGCCCAGAAGATGCCCAGTCTCTGTATTCCAGTCCGCAATGCACTACAGCCTCTAACGGCTTTGGGGCTATGGAGACGGCGAAAGGGGCCGCAAGGAAGGAGGGGATGGTGGAAGAAGCGGAGGATGCTGTGGAGTGGAGAGTGTGCGTGGATTTGGTTTGGTATTGAATGTAGTCACTGCCATATCTCAATGTACATGTTTATCTCGAAACCGGTTCTTCAAAGGTATGGAATATGTACCCTTACTTCCCCAGATGTTCAAGAATTCTGATGCTGTCGTAGCCCCGACAATTAGTTGCAATCAATTAGATACTGATATGGCAAGTCTCTATCTTCTCTTCATTTCTGCAAGTTCAGATCTTCCAGCATTAAAGCTGTTGGCTCAATGGGTATTTCACATATATACATGCTGGTAAGCTTCACTGAATTTACCAGCAAGAGCAAGGACATCCACCTTGCGTGCATAATGCTCACCCTCCCACCATGGCATTCCATATCAATACATCACTCCCAAACTTTGAGACTCCAACCACAAAAGGCATTGGAGCCTCCCCTTTTGCCCCACACTTGGCATACAAATCAACAAATGAAAGTTGTGCACAAGCACACAAAACACTCATCAAAGTCACCAGCTGAAACCTACATCTTACTGAAAAGCACCAAGGCTTCCGTATGCTCTCTTACCTTAACTTCATGGATCAGTGAGCTACAAGGCACAAGATACCCTTCCGGCGTCTCATCAAATACTCTCTTCCCCAAATCCATCATCTTTCACTTACAATACCCGTCAAAGGTAAAGTTCCAATAAGTAAAATTCCTGCTAGTAATTTAACCAAACACCCATATACTACATCACCACATGAGCAGTACCCAGAAATCAACACAAACCCATCCCAGGAAAACCCATTCTTGACGGCCTATTCATGAGAAAACAACTCATGTTTTAATGTTTTTGAGTT
Organism: Kalanchoe fedtschenkoi; assembly: GCA_002312845.1. Taxonomy (NCBI): domain Eukaryota; kingdom Viridiplantae; phylum Streptophyta; class Magnoliopsida; order Saxifragales; family Crassulaceae; genus Kalanchoe; species Kalanchoe fedtschenkoi. Next base: position 746,474 of record NQLW01000085.1, read on the forward strand.
TAATTTTGGAGACAAAATGGAAGAAAGGAGAAAAAATTTATATTTTAATTGTTCCTAAATATTTCTAAGAAGATATTTGAATTATTTTCTCTTTCAAATATGTACTTTTTACTTGTTTATCTATCATTTCTACCCTCGTTTTTTAACTTTTATCCATACTACCCTACTTTATGATCTTCATATAGATCTTCGCTATCCACAATTCTGAATTTACTTTAAGCCATCTTCGCGGTGTGAACCTCCTCTTTTGAGTCATCAGCCCATGGACTAGACCTTTGCTAGTATAAGTGGTTGGCGGAGAGTTTTGTGTGACTGGATGGATGACTGAAAATTAGATGTGTGATTTACACTTTAACTGAAATTTTGCCGGCATTTGAGATTATTGTATTTAAACTTTATAATTATGAATTATGATGCCTTGTTTCATTTTCTTGAGAACTTGAACGCTCTTGGGTTCTTCCCCGTATATTGAACTAATGAAGTATGTGGCATAAACGGTTGTTGGCCCATCACTGTTTCAAAGGGACTCTTGTTAGAAGTCGAACTCCTATGTAAGTAGAAACAAAACTGGGCATTCTCCAGCAGATTGACCCAATTTGTCTGATTTGCATTCACAAAGTGCCGCAAATATTCTTCTAACATCTCATTAAAGCGTTCTGTCTGTCCATCAATTTGTGAATGATAACTCGTTGAAATATTCAATTTTGAACCCATCAACTTAAAAAACTCCTTCCAAAAGTGCTCTGAATCTTCCATCTCGATCGCTAACGATGCTTTGTGGCACTCCTCAATATTTTACAATGTGTCGGAAGAATAAAAACATCATCTCTTCTGCGGAGCATGATTTTGGTGCAGGAATGAAGGTAACATACTTAGAGAATCTGTCAACAATAACTAGTATGCTCGTGTAGTCTCCAACCTTTGGCAAGCAAGTGATAAAGTCCATCAACACACTTTCCCAAGGTCTTATGGGCACTTTTAAGGGTTCAAGGAGACCAAAAGGTCAGCTTCTTTTGACTTTGTCTTGTTGGCAAGTCAAGTAAGCCTTTGTGTAGCACGTAACATCCTCTCTCATGCGGGGCCAGAAGTACTGACGTTGGATAAGACTTAAAGTCCTTTTCCATCCAGGGTGGTCTGCCCACAAGGTATCTTGGCATTCATTCATTATTTAGCGTCGCAAGTTGTCCACTTTCGGTACATATATCTTTCTCCCCATGGATAAGATCAACCTATTCTCGATCCAAAAGCGTCGAGTGTTCCCTTCTTCAATTAATTGCTTGATAGCTTTTGCTAATGGGTCGTCCAACCCATTCTTGATTGATTCTCCTAAGTACAAAGACACTCCACTAGCCGATAAGTGGGCTAGTTGACAAAGACTTACAATGTTGGCGATTCAGCTTAATGCATCCGCGACTTGATTTGTCTTCCCACTTCGGTGCTCTATCACCACATCAAACTCAGCTAAGAACTCTTGCCATCGAGCTTGCTTCGCTGTGAGCTTCGGCTGAGTCAAGATGTAGCTGGCCGCAATGTTATCTGTTCGTACGATAAACCGAGCTCCCAACAAGTAATGTCTCCATACTCGTAGATAATGAATGATCGCCAACAACTCTTTTCTTGAGCCTTATAGCTCTTTTCCACATTTTTCAACTTTCTACTTTCGTAAGCAATTGGATGGCCTTCTTGCATTAATACTCCTCCCAAGACCACGTCTGAAACATCAGTATGTACTTCAAAAGGTGTGGACATACCGGACATTGCGAGAACCGGCTCTTCCATCATTGACATTTTCAATTTCTCAAATGTCGCTTCACAAGTTTGTAAAACCCAGAACCTGAAACGCATCAAACTCATGAAACAACATAGGACTCGATATTAGAGCTCAAGCAACATATCGCCTAATACCAAATACGAAGAACCTGAAAAGCAAAAGACTCGATATCAAACAAAAATAAACTCCTAAAAAGCTAAAACTATATAAAAAACAGCCACAAGTCTAACATAACCACAGCTGAAGACCACATACACAAGCCATATTGTTAGCAAAAAAAAAACACAAAAAAACAAACACAACACAGCACTAACAAGTCTGAGCATCCCTTTAAGTCACTCACGACAGCTAGAAACTCCTGCAAGCAGCCACTGTCTAATCTCACAAAAGAGTCTCAATTTCTCTTTCATTTCTTCAGTTCACTTCTTACAACCCTTACAACCCTAACATTATAAAGGGATCAATCCTAAGCTAAAACTCTAATACGGCTTCCAATCGAAACCCCAAACCCAAACCCTACTAGAAATCGAAATTAAAAGAAAACTCACCTGAGAAATCGAGCTTCCAATATAATATCAGTTTATAAACGAAGTTGAAACCGATGCAGCGAAGTTAAGGCTGAGACTTTTGAGATCATCGATGAGCGCGCCGAGATGCAGCCGGTGGATTCGGCCAGGAAGAAAGAAGCGTTCGATCGGTGATGAGTTGGTGGGGGATGGAAGGGGAAAGAGGAGAAAAAAAGAGTATTAAACGACGCCGTTTTATCCGTTAGGGTATACCCATTTTCCCCATAAATAAAAATGTATCCTTTCATAAAGTTCGATTTGTTGAAATTCACGGTCCAGTAGTAATACATACAGTATAGGATAGGATAATTAATATTAACTTAATATGTTTGGTAAAAATCAATATATTTTTAATAATCTCAACGAATAATTTTTTTTTTCAAACTCATATTAATATTGATCCTAACCATTAATATGTGTAGCGTTGGTAATTGATGCACCATCCGTATAGGAGTGTTTAAGGTTCAATGTAGTGGATCAATGAGCTATTTGTATTATTGTTAATCGAGTTTAATATATAATATTTAATGTATTTAACTTTATTTTTTTGTGTAAAATATAAAATTTGATTGATTAATATTGGTGTAGACTGATAGTGAGCTAAACAAATAAAAGACAGAAGATGGTTAGGTGCGTGAATTAAAAAAAAATAAGATATTTGTAAATATTTAAATACTTATTAAAATTATTAAATAAGAAGCAGAAATGAACAATTAAATTTTATCAAGTGACAAGAAATAGAACATAAAAAAGATGAATTATAAAAACATAAACACATAAGTCATATATACCTCAACCATTTTTTCATAAAAATATGTTTCATCTCAGTCGTACGTAATCTGTCGTTCTCGTATGTTTCATTGATTAATGCACATTGCTTCACCATCTGATAGTCATCCTGGGTGAAAGACTCCAGCTTGAGAATCACGTATTAATTGGGGCTCGATGAAGTTGCAACTTTGCTCCAAATTCTAGTTGGCGATGTTAGAAACATGTCGCAGTGGGCATCACCTGCTCACCGGAGATAGTGCACGGATACATGTGCATGGCTTCAACAATCAGAGAGCGCCGCCTGGTATAGTGAGGTCCTTAAACTTTTTCAACACATTTTGAAAAAATCGTGTAGCTTCTCAATCTTCACAGATCAGAGCCAGTATTCTCAATACTCGGAGTCTATTTATTTATCCGAGTCGTGAGAAAAAATAAGAGATTATCTTTAACCACGCGAGTGACTCTTGAAAAGATCTCTATAAACAGACGCAATATCTACTGATCCGAAAAGATCCGTCTCGAGATTTCGCTTAGTCATTTTTCATCTAATGTACAAGACTCTCTTCCCAATTTCCTTTCCAATCTGATCCAAGTATCTCTCTGATTCTTTATGGTCATTATCTAAGTGGTTCAGAGATAATCATATAGCTAGTCTCGACTAGCGACTAGTTGCGTGTCATTAGGGCTCGCCCTACTTGAATAATGCTCATAAAGTCGACACCTTATGAAGATCTTCGAAGCTCGATAGACTCACAAAAACCCACCCTTATGTCTCACATTAGTTGGACTCATTTAGAGTTCACATCCAAATACTTTCCCGGATGACGGATCTCACCATCACTCCCCCTAAAAAACTAATGAAGCTTTTCTCATTCCAACATGAAAAAAAATCATTATTGTCTCTCTTTACATACTAACTTTTTAACGACAACCACTTATCCGATTTACATCCACATACCGTCAAGCTTGTATCAAAGACTAATTTCACCCATCAATTATCTGATTTGACATCCGACCTCCATAAGATCCAGTACTGAATAATTATGAAAATATCGTTGAAGCAAAACAAAAACAAAACAAAAAAACACCTCCACACCTTGTCACAAGGCGAATCTGTGATGAACTAGATCTAAATCTTAATTGAAGTATATGGAATGCTTTTGGGACCATATGGTGTTGAGACTTGGACTATTCAAGTTTTCTAAGGTTAAGAAGCAATCCACAACTGACACAAAAAGGCTGAAGGCAGCAAGTGTCTAGTAGACCCTCATTACCTTTCTACAAAGCAGACGGGTCATCCCAATAAAATTTGAGACAGAAGACATATTGTTACACTGGTTGATCCCTTCTTCATATCGACAAATGGGTATTTAGCTAGCATTTGACACTCCTCAAGTGAGAGGTCCTATCTCCTTCTAAATAGAGGGTTCCAAAAGTAAGAGAATTCCACTGGGATGGGAAAGCTTGTGATACTTAGAATTTGATAAACTAGTTGAAGGTTTTTGAGCAGCGACCTAAGAGGCATTCAGAAGTCACTCACTTCCTTGAAGAACGTTTGGGCGTGGGAGAAGGTGTGTGATTTGGAGTGCGCTTCACAGGGTACGGATAAAGACGGCCAAGTTCACTGATGCGGTGCAGAATTTCTTTTGGCAATTGACGATGCCCATTTTTTTGTGACTCCTCATCCTGTTCCTGTACCAAGATTGAAACATGGAAAGTGTAAGAATCTGATAATTGACAGTAGCAGACTCCTGATTGCAACAAAACTATTTTAAATGAGATTTGCTAATCTGCAGCAAGGTTTTCTAAATTCCTAGGTTGAAATCAAACACAGCGTTCCACATAAAATAGTGAAACACTTACCCTCTGAGCTCACATTAACCCGTCAATTTGTAATACAATTCAGGATTTTCGGATCGGGAAGGAATTGGAATGTAATAATATTGATTCATTCATACACAAGAAAAGATTCTCTATTGATTCAACCGTTGTACCTATGGGATAGAGGAATAGAGGAAAAAACCGAAGATTTCACAGTCCTTTTGATCGAAAAAGAAATCAGATCGATTTCGTACCCTTTGCTCAATGATAAAATAGGTCAGATTTTACAGGATCAAACTTGTTGGTTCAGGGAAATTGGGAAGAAAGGAAAATGGATGGAAAATGAATTCCTCATGGTTTCTACCTCATTTTCCGGTTAGGAAAATAAAATTTTGGGGAAAAATATAAAATAATCTTTCATTTAATAAAATTTCCCCCTATTTTTTCATCTAATTTTCCTTCCCCAAATTTTTTCTAAACCAAATATGGAATTCCTTCCAATTTCCGATCTCATTTTCCTTCCCCTCACATTTTCCCTATACCAACACAGCCTTAATATATGAATCTAAATGCAACATGTTCCTACTAAAAGCAGGAACTAACCTCCTGGTCATTCTGGATCCATGCATTGCTAGCTTTCAAAAGATTTCGCCATTTATCCTGCACATTCAAAGCTGAGATGATTTAAAGAAGAAAATCACCAAAAAGAAAAAGAAATTGTCCACCATGCTACTAAATTGTACCCTGAGATCTACTGGTGTACGATAGGTTGATGTTGGGAAAAAGTGCCTCTGGATTTCAGTCCATCTCCCAACCCCATAGTGAGATATACCATCCACCAGCCTCTCTACCTCCGGAAGAGTCCAAATCATTTGGTGTTTTCTCCTGTCACCACAAATCTTGGATCCTTTTCTAGCCGGAGAGACTTTTTCAGGTTCATCTGAATCGGTCTCTTCATCGGAATCAAGTCTCTGTTGACAAATCACCAACATATCTTCCTCAAATAAGCCACAGTACTAACATCACCAAAAGTTTTACGAAGTATGCTGCGTAGTATTGGTAAGATTTCCACAGTTATGTTCTACCGGAATGTAAAAAAGATACAGGAAATATCCTTACTGTGACAGGTGAGAACTCTTTAGATTGTCCACAAATGTTTCTGATGGTGTCAGATGACTTATTAGGTGATCTACCATAAAACCCTTGCCGGGCAAGTTTGAATGATCTGAACACGCCATGCCTGTTATCATTTTCACTGGAAGTTCTCACGTTCAACATTCTATTCCTCGCTGTACCAGAAGTACTACGCTTTTCCTCTAACAGTGACATAGAACCAGAAAATTCATCTATGTACCGAACAGGAGGCTTACGCGATCTCCTATGCATGCTGGATTCAGCAGAACCCTTTACTGGCTCGCCCTGCTCACTTTCATTTATTCTTTCTATGCTTGGTCCAGCTGACAAAAACTGTTTACGTTTCCTAGGATTGGATATGAGAGATGCTTCTTCAGAAGTCCGATGCAAATCAGAAAATGATGTGAAGTCCGTGTCACTAGTGCCGGAACAACTCAAGAACCCCAATCTGCTCTGCAACTTTTTACGATTTTGTGATGTATACAGAATTGGACTTTTTTTCTCAGTATTTTCCTTTTTTTGATTCGGACAGCCACATTTTCTCTGTGAGACGCTATGTAACTCACAGAGGGCTTTGTGGTCATTATAACCATTCCTGTTTCGCGATTTTCCAATAGAAGTTGATGTGGATTCCGAAGCCCCAATTGCACTGCTTTCACTTCCACTATAACCTGACGAATGAGTTTCCGGGCTTGATTTTTCAAAACTCAATCCCTCGCGGGGAAAATCTTCACAGTCCGAAGCTTTATCAACAAATTCAGTGTCTGCAAAACCAAATTATCAGTAGATGCCACCATCTGACATCAACTCTATATTGTGACTTAATGAACGAACACAACAGTTTTACCTAATAGATAATCTTCACAGGCAGTGGAAGGCCCAATTAATGCATTGCGCTCATCATCAAGGCCAATGTCAGACAGCTTACCCTTTAACAAAGTACAGGTAGTACTAGTCAGACAGAGACCTTTTATTCTCACAAGTGGACCCAGTTAATATTGAATGTCAGAATGCAAACGCTAGATATCATTTTCTGATACAAAATTTTCTAATACATTCAACTTCAAGTGCCAGGACCAATTTTTGAGTCTCGTAAGGAAGGATTCAAGTGCCTTTAAATAACCAACAACAAAATAAGTTAATTATAGATGAATGCCCAACCCAAACAACTTACTCAATGCATTAGGAAGACATAATGGAAAACATACTTGAACTTTTTGAGTGTTTTCTCCTCCTTCGCGAGTACATGATTCACAGCCACCTACAAAAACAGTATACTCTCATCATCATCATTTTTATCTAAAAATAGGGTATCCAAACCTGCCACTAAAAAAGCACTCCAATTCTGCTCCACTGATCGTAAGATTGTCCCAGAAAAGATATGTAATAAGTTTTTTTATTCATAGTAGATTACCCATAATGAATTTGAAGATTGTTGTTTAAATTACTCTGGATCAAATAATCCATGACCAGTAAAACATTGCAAAGACAGTCATGTCCCTTCACAATAAAATATTTCTTATTTCATCCAAAATACCAGAATGCAGATAACTGATAAACCATAAACCCTACTCACTGATATTCACATCCTGAGTCTTATTATCCACCCGGAAGAAGTCATCGACCGAGACGTGATCATTTCTAGGCTCGGCCAGCAAATGCTCCACCTCCGTTCCCTCATCCTCCACATCCCGAACCCGAGTCCGGTGCGGAACGCCTTTACCCTAAAATCACAAATATGCCACTTTCACACCCTTTCATCACCAATTGCACGAATCATAACCAAATCCCTCAAACAGCACCCCAAAATGCAGCTTCAATTTTCGCCCAATTTTAACCTAAAACCCCTCAAAATGCATGAAATTGAAACGAATAAACAAATCTCAAAATACAACACCTCGCTCATCCGGGCGGAGTGAACTAAGAATGAGCTTCAGATCCACGTCGGGATGGAACTGGCGGCGACGATGACGAGGAGGTACGACTGGCAGTGACGAGTGAAAACGTTCGAAACCGGCATCGCTCAACCCGCAATTAAACCACACGCCATAGACGAGTAGCCCCTCGGCGGATTTCAACTTCTTTTATAAATCCTAGTTTGTTTTTATCTTTGCAATCCGGACCACTGCCGTCATGCTTAACGCCGTTCCGTCTACAAAGTAGGAGCAGAAATAAAAACCGATAGAATCGAAATAAATTGAACCGAATTGATAAGTTCGGTTTGGTTCGGTTTGGTTCGGAATATTAGTGATTCGATTACGGTTTCAAATTTTAACAAACTGACGACTAAGGTTTGGTTTGTTTTTAAAATTTTTCAAATCGAACCGATCCAAACTGAATAAATTTAGGATTTTATATGAAAAATCTCCTAATTAAATTAATCGGTAAAATTTATGAAAAACATTAACCGAACCGGGGTTTAGTTTTTTAAAACAGTTGATTTGGTTCGATTTCAAATTTCTCAACCAATTACCAACTATTAAATTTAATTTTTCATTAAAAACCGGACTAAACTGCATCATTGAACCCTGCTACCAAAGTATAAACTGTCATACATATGATAAAAGCCCATTTCATCAAACTGCCGCTTCATAATTTAAAGTATTTAAATTTGTGACCCTATAAATTATGTCACTAAAGTGTTAGTAAATAATTTTTATAAGTGTGAATTTAATCCTAATAAAGTGGAAAGTTAAAGTCAATTGGTAATTCACATTTAAAAGATGTGATTCATATCATATAGTTTTTTTTTTTGATAAATATGCTCTTCATATTAAAGCTGTCAATTAGATATGATATTCAGATTCATACTCGTCCAAACTCACATTTATAAGGTTGGAGTACATCAATTTGAGTTTTTGGATCTCTTAAGGTGTGTTTGGTTTAAGAAAAATTTGAGACAAAGAAAAATTTAGTGGAAAATGAATTCCATGAGGAATTCATCATATTTATATCTATTTGATTAAAAGTGAAAAATTCATAGGAAAGTAGTAAAACACTTGTTGTTTTGTTAAAATTTTTCATCTAATTTTCAAACTGTTTTTTTCTTCCTTACTTTCTCTAAACCAAACAAGAGATTCCTTTCAATTTTCCTCTTAATTTTTCTTTCCACAAATTTTTTTTCTAAATCAAACACACCCTTAGGGTCTATCCATTTGGACTTATTTGTGTTTTGGATTCATTAGGGTTTATCCATTTGTATCTTTTATTAGGGATTTCTTTAGATTTTCTTTGATAATTAATTTATTTGGATCTGAATCATAAATTTTAATAAGAATAAAAAAAATTTAAATTTTTTTTTTCAAAATAAAAACGTTTTATCAAAAATACAAATTATTTTTAAAATTTTTAAAGAATTTTTTAGTTATTTTTAAAAAATTAATTTAATTTTAAAATGAATTTAAATATAAACATATATTTTTCATCATTTATTATTTTCATGAACGGATATTTATTTATTTATTTTATTTGATACTTGAGTATAATAAGAATGTATTTTGGGTCTAATGGATCCAAATAATGAGTCTAGATTGGAATCCAATATGTATAAACTTGTTGCGTATGGATTTGTGTCCACAACCATATGAAATGGGTGTGGGTCTTAATCCTTTCAAATGGGTATGGACCAGACTCATCCTTACTTCATACAAGTCAATAACAAAGCACTAACAAATCACTTTTGTCCTATAATCATCCTACCTTTAACTAATGACAAAAATTATGTATGCTATTACTTGAATACAATCATGTTTCTCAAGACTTCATGTTCATGAGAGTGTTGTTATATGCATTAAGTACAATGGTAGAGATTTCATTATATAAATTATGCATGACTCACGCCTATGTAGTGTGTTTATACTGTAAACAAGCAATGTAACAGTTATACTTGCTAATAATTTAATTGATATTTTTATAACCCCTCACAGTCAATTAATAGTGGAATGAATAAGACAAAACATATGTTACCTAGTTATGCAACAAGCAACATAACTCATAAAAATACATGCATAATAAGAATTATTATTAAGCATCAATCTAACAATATATAGTCACAAAAATCTAATTACTTAAGTTGTACAAAGAAATTAACTACTCATTGTCATGAGTAGCACTTTAGAGAGAATGAAGAAAGAACAATGAATTTACAATACTAATTCTCACCTGCTGGATAGAAGCTCTCCAACTTGAGACAAAAGAAAGGAACAAGAACAAAGAAAATGGAAGAAAAAATAGAGATTGGTGGTCAAAAATAAGAAACATAACTATAAGACCAAACCTCATATTTACATGTGAAAATTAATTTTAAACCGACTAAAAGTAAGATTGTTAAAAGCCTTAGAAAGCTTCCCGAATCTCTAGATATGTTTCTTGATATGCATCCTCAGATATCTTCATAAATGGATCTCAAAACTACCTTCATGTCACATAGAAATTGAACTGAAGAAATCCTACACATGTTAGGAAACCTTACCGAGTAAAATTATTCTGCCCAATTGGCTGTGAAAGAGTCCGAATTTGACTTTAGCTCAAACACAAGAGTTGTAGAGGACTCTTTTTTAGTGTAACTTAAATCACTCAAATCGGTCATCGTATGAAAAACTCATAGCTATCAAAAGTTGACAGCTTAGCACTAGGAAAATTTAAAAAATGTGCTACTCAAATCACTTTCGCCCTATAAAAGCCGCACGCGGCCATAACACACGCCTTGCATGTGCGATCTTTATTTAAGTCATTTCTTTATTGTTTTTGCTACCAGTTTCACTAGATTTTATCTATGTGACCTAAATGTCCCATAAATATGAATACTTAATAAGATTATTAGCTTAAACACTGAAATTATCATGAATTAGTATAGTTAAGTATAAAATAAATTGAGAAATTGTGACCTATCCGATACCCTCTTATTTTTATGAAAAATGATTGATTGTATAAAGAGAAAATTCACATCCCTCATCAAAGTATGAATGAGAATATAATAAGAGATATAAAGTTATGAAAATTTATCAAATTTTAAGGAAAACTTTGTGAAATACGTTAATGAGTTGGTGATGTGACGAAGGATGTGGGGATGATGACAAATGAAATTTTATTTATTAAGATTTGATGAATATGCCCACAAAAAAATGATTTCACTTTTTTGGTGAATCATCATATAATATGTAATTTGTTATTTCATATAATTCGGAATGATTCATTCATAATCGTATTCAATTAAATTTCATTTGATTGCGATCTGATTTGATTACACGTGACTCAACTGATGATTTAATTCTATTTTGTGCGATTTGATTCATATTAAGTTGTATCTAATACGATCGACACGATCACATCCTATTACATTTCGATCGATCTAATTCAATTCGATCTAATCCAATCACAATTAAACTAATCTAAGCGCAACCTAATCACGATAAAATTTAATCCATACGACCTAATCATAACTTTTGTTTAAAATCTATGAAATCCAAAAAAATCCAATATAATTATTATTCAAAGTTCATATAAAAATCAACCAAAGTCTGAACTAGTTTGATCACGACCTGATTACAGTTTAATTTAATTTCATGAGACTTAATGGTGATACGATCAAATTCAAGTCACGCGACCTGATCATAATCTTTTTAATTCTTAACAGTCAAGTCAATAATGGTAGGTGTCACACACTTCATAAGGCCAAAGGTCTTTTGGCTCGTTAGGCATGAGAGGAGGCTGAGTCCAAGTCATTTATGAAAATAAAGAGGATTAAAAACAAACAAATTAAAAAATACTTCATGGGTAAGACTGAACCGAAGAGGAGCCGATTCTTTTGCTCGAAGAGGGGATAAAAGAGGGTAGAGGCGAAGCATGTGATAAAGGTTGTCCAGGAACAAAAACTGCAGTGTGCGGGAGCTTTGGAGTGCTATAAGGCCTTAAAATGGATCAAAGATGGAATTCATAACATAAGAACATGGAGCTACAGACCCGAACCAATGAAGAACTCAATTGTGGTTTGGTTGAGGCGCGAGTCCTTAACCAAGCAGATTTGAATCCATTGGAGATGAGGGCTTAGAAAAGAGATCTAGCTGCATTGAGAACTTAAATTTTAGCATAGTACATGGTAGGACTATCAATTGGGTAGGGTAGACCCAGACCCACCCAGACCCGTTTTGGTTAGGTTTGGGTCTACCCATTTGGGTCTTTGGATCCGTTAGGGTCTACCCATATGGACCCATTTGAGTCTTGGATCCATTAGGGTCTACCCATTTGGATCTTTGAAATGAATCTCTTTGAGTTTTTTTATTATTAGTCTATTTGAATTTAAATTAAATTAATATTTATAAAAAAAATATTTTAAAAAAAATAAAAAAAATATTTTTGAAAAAATAAAAAAAAGTAAAAAAATATTTTTGAAAAAATAAATTTTTTTATAAAATTAATTTTTTTTAAAAAATATTTTTTTCAAAAAATTTAATTTAAAAAATTTATTTTTTAAAAAAAAAATTAAAATAATTTTTAAAAAATTAATTTTATTTTAAAATGAATTTAAATATAGACATATATTTTCATAATTTATTATGTTTATAAATTGATATTTATTTATTTATTTTATTTAATAGTTGAATATTAAAATAATTGATTTTGGGTCTAATGAGTCCAAATAATGGGTCTGGGTTTGGATCCAATATTCATAAAATTATTGGGTCTGGATCTGAACCCATATGAAACGGGTCTGGGCCTGGGTCCTTCCAAATGGGTTTGGACCAGACCCATTGACACCCCTAGTACAAGGCTCTAAAAGTATGAAAGGTCAAGATGCGGGCTCGACTTATCAACCGGGCAGATCTAGGGAGTTGTCGGACTGGTTAGGCATATGTGGAGCATTTGGGCGATAGCTTAGATTTTTGAAAAATCTTGCCAGAGAGACTTTATGTTATATTTAATTATGAAGAATAATATCTTAGATAATTTTAGTTCATAGAATATAGCAAGTCTTGGAAATTTAAATGTTGAAAATATGTGGTGTCTTTTTGGACACTTTTCGTGCCTTTACGGTAGCGAACGGTTGTTCTTTACATGAAACAAGCCCCTACCTCATTTCTCATTCATGTTCACTCAACAAACAATGCTCAAATATTTGTTCTCTTGTACTTTTATATTGTGGGTTCCTTTGATATCAAAGGTCAATAAAAGTATAAAGTATCGTTTATTCTCTATGTTTTACTAGGTATTCTTGGTGGAGTCTTTGAGAGGCGCCACTGCACCATGGGAGCCCAATATAATAATTTTGGGATCCAAGTTCAACCCCGTGAGAACCTGGCATCAGAGCCGAGGTTTCATCGATGTGAGGTTGATGGTGAACACAAGAGCAACAATGGAAGAGAGGATTGAGATGTTGGAGAATTTGGTTGGTAAGGGTTTGACAGAGAATTTATCAGTTTTGGTGGCAAATCTCGCCATTAAGATGTCTGATTTGAATGACGTGGTGAAGCGGTTCCTGGACCACAATGAATTCTTTATGGAGACCACAATGGAGAAGCTTCAGCGCATCGACACTGACTTAGCATTGGTTAAAAAGGTTGTCTTGAAGCGGGATGGAGTCAATAGCATGGCTGTTATAGCGGCTTTTAATATGTCGGAACCAAAACCCTTTAATGGGGATACAAATGCCAAAGACATGGAGAACTTTCTATGGGATATGGAGCGATATGTCTAACATGCTCTAATAGGTTGTTAGCCTATTAAGAAGGCATACGCAGTTGAGCTACGGTGATAAAAAATTTAGACTAAGTTATTTTGCTTTTGCCAAACTTAGGATATGTTACTATGAGTTCTTATCTTATTGGTTGGTATTGGCTCGCCCTCACAATATGACACAAACGCCTAGACTTCATGCAATGAGGCACTACACACATTGGTTCTCATGCAAGTTATTGCAATAATTCAGAGTTAAGTGCAGTAAGCATACACATAAACAGAATTTATTAAGCACAAATTATCTCACAATAATCATCACAAGTTTATAGCACTTGAACTACACAAGAGAGTTTAGCCACTCAAGACCAAATAAATAGAAACAAGTAAAAGAGTGGGAAGTACAATCTTACTCAGACCTGCTAATTCGGACTCTCATGCAGCTTTCCACTGCTCCCTTGATGATGACCTTCTACTCTGATGTTTCTCCTCTCTTTTTTTCTTAACTAAGACCTCTATATATGTGTAAGGTAGCTTAGATACTAAGCTACAAATCTGGGCTTAATCTGCATATAAATTTTCAGGAGATATAGATAAACTTCAGACTTATATGCTTACCAAAATCAGAAGCAAAGTTGGAGTCGATCTTAGAAAGAAAATCTATCGAGTGACTTTTTCAAAAAATCTGGTAGTTATCCATCGAGATTTAGATTTAGACTCCCATTAAAAACTTGTACATAATCTTATAATCTTTTTGTAGCATCTTGAAGCGTGTAAATTAGACATATGGGTCGAAAGTTATGCTCCTTGAAAGTTAGAAACACTATGTAGAACCGATTTGGAAACTGCATCTCTTTCGCTCGCTTGTGCTCTGTCTACCGTGCGCGGTTCTCATGCGTGGCTAGAAAGTACACATCATCTTCCTTTCTTCCTTTTTTATGTGATGTGTCAGCCCGATGAGGCAGTGAACCTATGTGTGCGTCTCTTTGTGCTCGGCTGACACTCAGTCTTCTGTCCAATTTCTTTTATCGTGTGAAACTCCCTTTCTTAGCATGTTTTCGTACAAAGACCTAGAATAAATTTGTAATACATAAACTAGGTAAAACCATTAAACTAAAATGTGCATGAATTAGGTGAGTTAACTGTGAATGAGATAGTCAAACATAGTCTCATCAGCAGGGAACCAAAATAATGCAGATGAACTATGATAGAGTGAGAAAGGATGTGAATATGATCAAAAGGAGATGATTGAGAAAAGGAGAAGAAGTTAATGCAAGGAAGGAGAAGATGACATGAGGAGATGGATAAGATATACAATTAAATTTTTATTACGTTTTTCAATTCTTTATACATGTGTAAATACTAAATATGAAAATTAAAATAATGATCATATGAGTAAAAGAGGGATCAATTGGATGATGAAGGACAAAAGCTTTTAAATCAACGAGCGATGAGCTGCTAATCAATCTTAGTAACAGATCCCGCGTGTCAAACGTGGTGTCTTCCGACATTAATTCTTAATCATCGTTTCAAAGCTCTAAAAATAATCCTCCAATTTCTCTTCATCTCATATACATCAATCAAACCTAAGTCCAATTCAAATCCTCTACCACCTTAGAGAAGCTATCAAAGAAATTTGCAAAGTAAGGGAAGCGATTGAAGCTTAGTTGGATCCACACTCAAAATAAATTGGCAATGAGTGGGGTATCCCAACTGTATATGAGAATCAATTTAAAAATTAGTAAAGGGTGTGGCAAAAACCTACTCTGATGCTAAAAAATTAGTTTAATCAACACTAAAAACTAAATAACAATGAGTGGAGGAATGCTCAACACTTTCCTACTCCTGATGGCCTTAGTTACCTCAATAAGTGAGATCTCGTGCGGACTTAGTTAATTGACATGGACATATTTTAAGAGTGCAGTGAAAGTCCACTCAGATACTATGAAGATTAAATGAGCTCATGCTCCAATTAATAATGAGTTGGGGATCTCAACTATATATGAGGATCAACTTAAATATTATTATATGTGATGTGGGACTACAATACAAAAGAATTGAGCCATGTGTGTGCACTTCCTTCTTCTAATTTGATGGACGGAAGCGAAAAATTGGTTTTAAGGAAGAAAAGTGATAGCTGATTTGAAAGAAGAGAACGACACAACAAAAAAACACTTTTTGGCCAGAAAAATACTGGAAAAAAATTTCGAGTGCTTTCCCGACCAAAAAAATATTGTCAGAATGGCTCCACTGATAAGTTTTCGATCTTCCAAATAGATATCGACTAGTTTGTGGACAATCAAAATTTTTTACTCATCTCGCGATCATTTTCTTGTCTGATGCTTTGCAGCCTATTTTTGTTCAGAATTGATGTGGGTTTTAGACCATTTTTCGGCCATTTTCTGATCACATCTGAAAATTTCAAAAAATGTATATCAAAATTTTATCAGTTTTTGAAAATGGTAAAAATTGTTTTAAAATAAATAAAAAAAGTGACTAAAATGTAAATTTAATCATTTAGATTTAACGGAAACTACAATTATAATATCTTCTAAATGTGATCTTGTGCATTAAATGTCTTGTTCAAATAATATTATATATTCACAAAGGTATAAAATGGAGAGTGGAGCTTTAAATAAGAGATGGCAGTGAGCGGTGCTTGATAGTGTGATAATTTACTCTATTTTATGTGTCCATACTTAGGATATTTGAGTCTTTTCGAGTAATATGGGTCATATATAGTTTTTATGTCTCATGTAGGTTAAATATGAAGTATAGTGGTTACGAAAGAGGAAAAGGAATAAAATGTTAATTGGTTCGCATTTGGACAAAAATTTAACTTCATGGGTCGATTTATCAAAAGAAGTTGACAAAAAATCAACTTCAGCAAGATAAGTAAAGTTGGTGGGCAGATAATTTCCTAAATCATCACCAATTTCAAGTCTATCTTCTATCAGATCTCTAAATGATTCTTATCAGATCTCCATGAAGATATACATGAGATTTACACATATTATTTAGCTTAAATTATAAGCTACAATAAGAGATATATCGGTAGGTCTCAGCCTCACTATTTGGTGTGCTTTAGTTATGCGTGTTTGTCGTCCATAGATCGATAACTTTAGTAGAGTAGTGGAGACTATTGAGCAATGGCTTATGTCCCAAATTGCCCATTACATGGTCTATAACGATCCTAATATATATAGTTGGGCTCCCCACTCATTGTCTATTGGTTTTGAGTGTAGATCCAACTATTCTAACATGGTACAGAGTGGTGTTTCAACTTACTCTTTATATATGTCCGTGACGGTTATCTTTCTCCGCCTGAGGTCCCCAACTTGTTGCTCTTTCAAGTGAGGGCGAGTGTTGAGCAATGATTTATCTCATATTACCCTTTACATGTTCTTATACGATCCTAATATATAGTTAGGTTCTCTCACTCATTATAAATTGGTTTTGAGTGTAGATACAACTATTCTAATATGATATCAGAGCAGATTTACACCGCACCTTCTATATGTACCCGAGACGGTTATCGTTCTCCGCACGAGGTCCCACTTGTTATCCTTAACAATGGCTCTTGCAAGTGAGTGTGGGCCGTGTTGAGCAATGACTTATGTCCCACATCACCTACTACATGGTCTCTAACAATCATCATATATTAAATGTGGATGATATAGTCAGTTCAACCTAAACGTGGATGATATGGTCAGTCCTCTTATAGCACCAACACATTCAATACGTCTGTCTTCATAATAAAGTTTAGTAAAAACATTGTTTTTTCATATACTCACATGTTAAATGCAAATCGATATAAATTCAACTCTATTTAATTTTCAACTAACATAATTCAATTTGCTTTCAAAAATTTCAAGACAGATTAAAGAGAAACGGTTCATTTTGTAACATTTTTAAAATCGAATCAAACCATTACAATTTACACCCCAAAACTGACCAAACCCAACATTATGAATCAATACGATATTGATCTCATTATATTCAAACAGCAAATAATTAATTACTGTAATCAAGAAACCTTATCCATTCCGAAACATAATTATGTGATCTAATCGTCAAGATGCCAACTTTGTGGCTGAAGCTCAATAATGCTTCGGTTTTGAGATGAATTTGACTAAACAAAAACCGTTTCCCATTTGTTCAAAGGGACTATCTCCGCAGCACTCAATAATGCTTCCTGCCTTTAGAGTCAACCCAACCAGGTGTAGCCCCGTCCCGTAGGGAAATATGATTGCGTGTACCTGTATTTAGGTGGGTACATGGAGCCCCTTGTTGGCTGTTTATGTTCTTGATTAGTATAGGTGGTAGTTGACCTGACAAGACTTGATTTTTCACCGCGTTTTATGCTCTCTGTTCCATGTAGCCTCTCATTTTTGATACTGGTTTTGAGCTCCTTTTTGTTTTTGAAGGAAGCTCTCTCTGGTCAGCTGCTGTCGCGGTCGATGCTGGATTAAAAGGTGAGTTTTGAGGTTGCTCGTGTTTCTGACTTGGGGGTGGGTTTTTTTTTTTTGCAGTAGTGGAATATTGATTGGTTGGGAGTTTGGGTTTGAGGGTGTTGGAATTTGATGATTGAATCGGATTGTGGGAGAATTAAGAGATTTAGGTTTCAGGTGATTTTGGATTACTCACAGAGGGGGCTTCGATCATTGGCAGGATTGTATGATGATGTCTGGTTGTCTGTTAAGGTTTAATTACTTATTAAGCTTTTCTTTTCAGAGTTTCTGTATTGCATATTTGTTGTGCTATACGGCCGATACAAATTCGGCAGATTGCGCAAAATTTGTTTAGTACAAAGGTCACAATTTCCATTTTTGTATTAGGCTGTTTTTCTTCTTCTTCTCTTATCGGTGTTGTGCTTTGATCGAGGGCCTTTGTGATCTCTGTTGAAACAGTTTTTATTCGGATATTTGTTTTCATGAGCTTCATCGTTATTTGATGGTGTGGGTCAGGTCAACTGTACATTCATCGTGAAACACTCGCCTTCACTGTTGTCTCGCTGCATTTGGCATCTGGATTTCTCTCCATATGTTCTGTGGAGTGTCGGCAGTAGAAAAGTCATGAAGTGCTTCTCGTTCTCAGCCAAGGAGAAGAAAGTTGAGCATGGAACCACACAATCCATATCATATCAATCCAATTCTACCACTGGGACAAAATCTGGGTCTGGCCTTCATTCCCATGATATTTCCACCACCAGCACTGAATCAATAGCTAGGCCGTCGTACCCAAGCTTCTCTCGCAGATCCAATGATCTCAGAGTCTTCACATTTGCTGAGCTTAAGTCGGCCACGAAGAATTTCAGCAGATCAGCGATGCTTGGAGAAGGTGGGTTTGGCTGTGTTTATCGTGGTTTCATTAAGAACCCAGATAACAAACAGATTGATGTTGCAGTAAAGAAACTTGGTGGGAGAGGAATGCAGGCAAGCACTACCCGCAATTCCTTTTATCAAGTTTATCGTCACTCTTATTAGACTCATTCAATTATACCCGATGGATTACTTGAAACTATTATGAAATGAATTATGCCATGAAACTTACATTCTTGTATCTTGCAGGGACACAAGGAATGGGTAACAGAAGTAAATGTTCTCGGGGTCGTCAGTCATCCCAATCTTGTTAAACTGGTTGGCTACTGTGCGGAGGACGATGAAAGAGGAATCCAGCGACTCTTAGTCTATGAATATATGCCTAATGGAAGTGTCGATGACCATTTATCAGTCCGATCAAAAACTATGCTTCCATGGAGAATGAGGCTCCAAATTGCCCTGCATGCTGCCCGCGGCTTGACACACCTACACGAAGATATGGGATTTCAGGTATTCACTAATCACCTCATCACAATTGAGTTAAAATTTTTTTTATTTAGGAGGTCAAGAAGGTTGTGGAGTTAGTAATATGTGACAATGAATCTAGTAGTTTGATTATATATCATTATCATATTTATTTGAATTTTGCAGATTATTTTTAGGGACTTCAAATCCTCAAACATCCTCCTTGATGAAAACTGGAATGCCAAGTTATCGGATTTTGGATTGGCTAGGCTGGGGCCATCTGATGGATTCACTCATGTATCAACAGCGGTATGTTCTTGATGCTTTTTATTTAGTAGCATTAGCTACATTTTTGCACTGGGTTCACATGCTTTCATTTCTCGAAAGTGGGCATATCGATCATAATTGGAAAGGGTGTAGAAAGTAATTCAGCATCTACACATTGGAAAATGGAAGTGGAAATCCCACTTTTCAGTTTGAGTTTACACTTTACAAGGTTCACAATGAACTTCTTCCCTTGAGTAGTAAAGACTAAAGAGGGTGAGGGGTGAATCCTGACAATTCCCACGACCAGAATTCGAGTCCTCTGATTGTCGGGTGCGTGCGTTGTAATTTACATTTAATAAAAAAATTAAAAAAAATTCTTCTCTTGAACTATGTATCTCTGCATCAAACTATGGCTTGCATAAATGATTGAAATGTTCATCAGGTTGTAGGAACAATGGGATATGCAGCGCCGGAATACGTCCAAACTGGACGCCTGACTTCAAAGAACGACGTCTGGAGCTACGGGGTGTTTCTTTTTGAGCTCATAACAGGCAGACGCCCGTTAGATAGAAATCGCCCCAAAAGTGAGCAAAAGCTCTTGGAATGGGTAAAGCCATATCTTTTGGACGCAAAGAAGTTCAAGCTTATAATAGATCCACGGCTTGAAGGAAACTACTCTATCAAGTCGGCTCAGAAGCTTGCTAATTTGGGTAATCAGTGTCTTGCAAGGAATCCAAAATTGCGTCCAAAAATGAGTGATGTACTTGAAATTGTGAATCAGATTGTGGAGGAGTCAGAAGGAGTTGAGAGTACTCAGCAGACCCCAAAGATGCTCAAAGACTCAAGAACCAGACCACAAAAAATGAATCTGGACTCGAACAAAGAAGGTAGCTGCTGGTCTTTTCAAGCCTGGATATCGAAGATTTTAAAAACCCGATGAGCGATGACCAAAAACATCACTATGCTGCTAGGGCACATGTTGAGGCATGTCAAAATTCTCCTGACCATTTAAATCAGACTAACGAACACACGGACGCGAGTGAAACATTTCATCTGATGAAAGTGATCAGGAAGGAGACACGCGAGGGTCTGGACACCAACGAAAAAATCTGACTGCCAATGTTACGCAGAAAATTTATGCGTAGCGCTCCTCAAAGGTATTTGGTTGTGTCGTAATTCATTTGAGGTTTCAGCTACTGTCTTATTGCCTGTAAGCATCTAGTAGCTTGCTATAAACAATTCTAATGTTGGGTGTGCTGAAAAAAGCATTCAGTTTCTCTTTTAAAAAAAAATCAAATTTTGTATTTGGGTTAAAGAAAAGTTTGTATCTTGATTTTGTCTGTTCTCTACCTCAGAAGCTTTTACTAACATACCATTTGGCTTAGAAAATTATAATGAAGCTTTCTTGCTAGCGTGACAAGTATGTAATTACTCTACCTTTTGGTAGCAGACACAGGACGCATGTCGGGCGTGGAGCGGCCTTTGGCTCGTCTTTAAATATAAGATCTCATAATACGTCGAGTATATACTACGCTCTGCAGAAGTAGGCAACTGAATCGTGACTAATAAATCTATTTCGTACATAATTTAACTATGATCACGTATGCATGAACGATCGTTTCTCCTCAAATGGATTGATGAGTCATGAAGTATTGAAGTTTCTTGTACAAAATGATGGTTGTGTAAGAATAGAAAACACAACTTGGGCTTGCACTTTGGCTTTTTCGTTTTCTTAAGAGCCAAATGTAACAGTTGAGGTTCTTATGTGTCTCTTGATGCCAAAATTTGAGCAACATTTGAGAAAGGACATCCATTCAGAAGCAGATAACACAGAGAAGATAGATTATAAATACTACTTTTCGCCTCATAGCGGGTATCGCACTCAGTTGCTCAGTCACTGACTCAAACCATTTCGAAGCCTCCAAGGTAGCAGTTTTAGCAATCACCTAAGGTAGGCTTGTTTTTTATCCTCATAGGCCTTTAGGTGTATCCACATGGATCACCTTGGTATTAGTGCTGTGAGGTTTTCTTTGACAAAGTTTATTTTTTTGACTATGAAAAATCAAATTACAACAAATCTTCAATGGAGGCGGTGAAGGCTTTAATGTTGGTGATTGAATTGAATATCATGGCAGAAGCTGTTATGAATTGACTAGTTTATTCAATCTTCTGTTATCATCCAAATAAGTTTATTCTGGGTTGTCAAAGTTGGCATACTTGAGGATTTAGCTGGAGATATTATCTATATGAATTTACTCATTCGTACTTACTGGCACCAATGTTAGAGCTTAACCTTGGTTCTGTCACCAGTCTTGTACTGTGTTGTTGGTTTGAGCTACTACTCAGTTAAATCCGTTTCGGAATTCTTTTCAGGATCTGTACTTCGATGCGTGGAATTCTGAGGATGGCGGTTGCATACACCCCTTTTCGAGTTGTGGCTACCAGTGGACATAAGCTTGATGAGTATATGAGTTTTATGTGTTTTAAGCCTTAGAAGCTTAGTAGAACTGGGTAGGATCACTTCTGGAGCTCCTTGTGTAGTTTGGATCTGTTCTTGAGCATCAACCGACTACTTCTGCCGTGATATGATGACATATGAGCACAACGGCGATTTGGTGGAGTGGGGTCTTCGCTTTTTCGAAAGTAATCCAGTTGCTGGTTCTGAATATTATAGTGGCCGCATTCAATATGCCGGTTATGATCAGTACTCGAGCAATAGTCTCTACGAATCTGTTGATCGCGGCGGTGTTGAGAATGATGAGATAATTGCACGCCTGCTTCAAGCCGAACTGTCAAAGGTAGCAGAATTCCAGCCATCTTCCCAAACAGTAGACTGTTCTCCTGAGCCTGGTTACGCTCAAAGCTGGTACTACTGTCAACCGTCACACAGCATCTATTATGGTAAACCAATAACGAAACCGCAGCTTTTTTGTTCTTGATTGTCAAGCTTGCTAAGAAATTCCTCTCTGCTGTTTTATCTGTTTTCGGACGTTGTGCAGGATATGAGGAGGGTGATGAAGAGATTACTGAAATAGACCGCTCTAGTTCATGTTCTAGTCCAGGGGAGAAATCTCATGACGCAGATGAATGCTCATCTTCCTTGGAGCTGGTAAGCGACTGTACATTTGATGAACAAGTGGGCAGGAGATTGAACCAGATGATTCCGATTCCAGTATGTCTTCTTCTCTACCTGAAAACTTGGATAGCAGAAGTTTATGCTCAAGTCCTTTCCTCTGGTGTTCTGTATGTTTTAAAGCATGTTCCAAGAGTAAATGGGGACCTGCCTACAACTGATGAGGCCACTTCAGACTATGAACGACTGAGCAACAGGTAGTTTTATTACAAATACCTCAAAAAAAAAAAGTAAAAGAAATAAGTCTCTTATATTGCAGCAATGCATTATGTTGCAGATTAGAGTTCTGTGGTTTAGTGGAGCTCAAGGTTGACGGAGATGGTAACTGTCAGGTTTGTAAGGCCAGCTTTCTACCATTGAAGAAAATGTTTCTTCCACGACTCTACTTATGATAATAGTTTTTTTCTCTTCAGTTCCGTGCCTTATCAGATCAACTTTACCATAACCCTGAGCACCATAAACTTGTGAGACAACAAGTTGTAAACCAGGTCTGGTTCAGCGCAGAATATGCACTCTATCTACCTGTCTGGTTAATATTAGTAAAACTCTGCCTATTGGTTCTGACATATCTTTTCTCCTGACTAATCTGTCGCTGACAGCTTCAGTCTCGGCGAGATGTTTATGAGGGGTATGTGCCCATGGATTACTCTGACTATTTGAAGAAAACGCGCGAGTAAGGCTCATTTCCATTTCCCTTTCTCTGACTAAATCATTTAGCTGAGATGAATGGATGCTTATCTGAAATCTGGCACAGAAGTGGCGCATGGGGTGATCATGTCACGTTGCAGGCAGCGGCCGATTCGGTATAGACACTGCCTAGACCTGTAACTTGACTTACAAAATGGAATATTTCATGTTTGTTCCTGTCAGTGAACTGGCTGTGCTTGTTTTATCAGTATGGAGTGAAGATAATTGTTGTGACATCTTTTAAGGACACCTATTACATTGAGATACTCCCCAAGGTTCAGAAATCAAAAAGAGGTAACACACAGACACACACCTATGACCCAGTTAATGGTGTCTACTGAGCCTAGCTAAAGCTTAGAGCCTCCATTCACTCTCAGTTCATTCACTGCTGGAACCATCTTCATTCACATTTTTTTTTCTCCACTGAAATGATGCAGTTTTATACCTGAGTTTCTGGGCAGAGGTACACTACAACTCAATCTACCCCCAACAACATCAGACAGGTATTTATTTACCTGTAATAGATCAACTGTCTTATTCCAAGTTCCATTATTCTGTCCCTGAATATTCGTTAGTTCTTATGGACCCAGAACTTAACATGGATTGGCCAGCCTTAAACAAATCATCAAAGAAAAGATGGTGGAACTTCGCAAGCAAGCACTAGGAAAGGCAATGTAGCTCTACCCAGAGATGTGCTAGTATACCTCCATAATAGACTTCTGCTAAAGATAATTTTCGAGACACATATATGAATCTAGATAAAGACGTTAAGGCTACACTATTTATGTGCCCAATGGATCAATCTTGAGATCCAAATACGAATCTCTGCTCCTTGTTATCTTCAGTTAAATTGCATCCTAAGTGACAACTCAGGTTTTTCATAGCTGAATATATATAGAGACAATCTAGCCTTGTAGATTTGATTAGGAAAGAAACAATATTTCTGACATCAAGTCACAATCTGGAATGAGATATCTGGAAAGATTGATACCCTATAAAAGGATCACGGAAAGTGATCTCGACCCAGTTGCTCGAGGTCCATGTTTGCAACGTCGAGCCAAAATGAGTTGCTGTAGCTTGTCCCCTGATCCTTCTTCTCCTGCTGCTCTGGAGGCAATGTTACTGGTGGCTCTAGCGGAGGCTGAATCTGAGGGAGATCCACACCCGCTGATGGCTGGATCAGACAAGGGACCACCGATGAGTCAGAAATGGTCTTGCTATTTGTAACACTAGGGTCAGTGGAGGCAATGCCAGATCCTGTGGCAGCACGGATTGCTGCTTCGGATTGTTTCAGTAGCCACTTGATGGTCTCGCCATCTGACTTGTGACCCAGGTCCCGTGTCAGCTGGAAAACCATCTCTGCACATTCTGGTGGCATTCTCACCCTCCTATCGCGTCCTATAACCTTTTTGTGACGATCAGGTATATTGGAGCGTCTCCGCGGGTGATCCTTTTTTCCAGAAACCATTTTTGTGGTCTTTGGCAGCACAGGATTCTCTGCCACTGCTTCCTTTTCATTCACTTGATCCTGTTCCAGCTGTCTCTCCAGTTCCCCGGCAAATCTCTTCTCCCAAGATTCCATATTGCGATTCAAATAGGAAAAATGAATATTAAATACGGGTTTTGGACTTCAGAGTGTCGGAGATTGTGATAACGACAA
Organism: Kalanchoe fedtschenkoi; assembly: GCA_002312845.1. Taxonomy (NCBI): domain Eukaryota; kingdom Viridiplantae; phylum Streptophyta; class Magnoliopsida; order Saxifragales; family Crassulaceae; genus Kalanchoe; species Kalanchoe fedtschenkoi. The sequence goes on from NQLW01000085.1 coordinate 771,741, forward strand.
AGGACGACGAAAAACAAGTCCGGCTATAACATCCCAAATCCAAAATAAATAACATGTTGAGAATCATGACAAGTTACTGATGTAAGTTCTTAATTGCTTTCCTCTTCAGATTAGGAACAAGTATGTGTATACTGCTTTTAGAGTTCTATGAAAAATCACTGCTACAGTTAACGGAAAAGGGGCAAAGATTGAGATTTGAAAGAGAAAAAAAATTGCTAAAGTAAAATAGTCATCTTAAAACAATTTGGTGTTTGTGGTTCTACAACGTAGTCGCATTAGAACAGAAAAGAAACACAAAAGTTAAAAATATTGCCATAGTTAATTACTGGTATATCTATGGAAGTTTTCAAACTATTTTATTTTTTTAACTTGACATTTCTATTAGACATCTAATGACCTCTCATTTATGTGTTCATCTAGTGTTCGAATGGATAAAGGCTAGACTTATTTAACAACTTTATATGCATAAAATCAATTCCGTATTATTCTATTTCAAAAACAAAAGCAATTTCTGACTCTAACCTGGTTTTCTGTGCCACCAAATGCGAAACTTGTCTCAGCCGCATCAATCCTCAGCAAGGGCCTGCAATAAAGCTGCAGCTTTTTCAGGCTTCTCATTTTGGATGGAATTTCAGTTTCTTACAAGCATCGTCAGCTTCGGATCAATTTGATTTATCCATAGATATAGTTGAGTGAAAGCTGCCAACAAGAGATGAATAAACTGTGTCATCAGGAGTGATCCCCGTAGCTATCATCTCCTCATACAATTTAAAAGCCTCGTCCGACCTTCCGTATTTTGACAATCCTGATATCATAGTAGTGTAAGCTACAACATTCTTAGCCAAACCCTTCTGTGACAGTTCATTAAACAACTCCATGGCTTCATCGACTTTCCCTGATGCGCATTCCCCAAGTATGAGTGTAGAGTATGTGTACACGTCTGGTTCCAAGCCGCGATTAACCATTTCGGCCCTGAGCTTATAAGCTTCCTTCAGTTTTCCTTGCTTGACATACCCACCAATCAATGCATTGTAAGTCTTATGGTTAGGTTTGATTCCCCTTTTCTCCATTTCACGAAGCACTATTCTAGCTTCGATGAAGTTGCCTTGCTTGCAGTGTATGTCAATCAGAGTTGTGAAGCTCACTACATTATGACTGATGCCACTGTCAACCATGTAAAACAAGACACTCTTAGCTTCTTCATATTGCTTGTTATGACAGAAAGCACTTGCAATCGTATTACATGTGAACACATCAGAGTCAAATCCTTTGTTCACCATAGTGTCACGGATGCTCATAGCTTTATCTATCATCCCCTCTTTGCAATAACCTTTAATCAGTGTATTGAAAGTCACTTTATTCATGTCAATGCCCCGACTCTGCATCATCCCAACTAAAACATCAGCAGCCTCAACCTGGCCAGCCTCACATGCACCATTAATCAATGAACCAAAAGTTTGAGCAGTAGGTTCAAGCCCTTTCCCAACCATTTCATCAAACAAAGCTGACGCCCTCTTCATCCTCCCCATCTTACAGTTCCAGCTAATGATCGAAGTGTAAACATACGCATCAGCGACCACGCCCTTCTCGCACATCTCCTCAAACAAACTTTCAGCAACCTCAAACTTCCCAGAACTTGCATACCCTTCCATCAGGATTGTGTAAGTTCCCGCATTCTTATCCACATTTTCACCCTCCATCAACTTCAACATCTCATCCACACCCGCAAAATCAAGCTTCTTCATGTAAGCACCAATCAATGTGTTGTAGGTATAAGCAGATGCCTTAACCCCTTTGGGGCTCATTTCATCCAACAATGCTCTAGCTTGATTAATCTCGCCTTTCCTGCAGTATCCATCAACAGCAATGGTCATAGAGTACACTGTAATAGGAACCTTAGCATCCACCATTTCACGAAAAAATTTCAAGTACATGTCCACCCGATCAGCCCTCTTCAATGCAATTAACAATGCCATGCACGCCCTCTCATCAATCTCGATGCCATTCTCCGCCATATACTCAAATGTCTCGACCCCCTCATCAAACATTTTACTCTCCGCATAAACCCTAAGCAACATATCAAACACCTTATATGCATTCGCACCCTCAATCCCATTCTCAACCAAGACCGCCGCAACACGAGACGGCGAGCATCCCAATCCCTTCTCTGCCACAGCAAGGCTCATCCGCTCCTTCGCCGCTGCGAATTTCCGGTCACGGAACAGTCGGTAAATGATGGTAAAGTGCGCTCGGAGGTCGAGTTTGTGGGAATATAAAGATGAGTTGTGGTGCAGGAAGTTGAAGAATGAGACGCATGATCTAGTAGAAAGTTCAGGGTCGGAAAGGATGAGATGTGTGCCGTCCGGTTGGAGGCGGGATAGCAGAGAGGGCGAGGATTTGAGTGATTCAGGTCCGGAGTCGATTAGGAGCTTGGATACCCTTCTGGCTATCTCTGTTGAGGCATTTGGCTTCGGATTGATGATTTCGCTGACTATCGTTCTCTGGGTCATCGACATTTTTGAGAAAGATGGCAGCTTTCTACGGCTCCGGCTCCGGCACCGACACACAGTTCAGGACCTTTAGTTTGCGAAGAAGGGGGAGAAAGGTAAGGATTTGTATAGAAAGGAAAAGAAAGTAATAGATTTGAGGGTAGAGAAAAGAATATGTATTATTGAGTTTAGAAAGAATTTAGAAGGATATAGGTCAGAAAGTGAAATTATTTATATAATTTTACATATAAAAATAAAAATAAAAAGTAATAAGAATTGAAGGGTATAATAGTAATTTCGTGGGACACCCTTCCATCCCAATCCATTCAAATCGGATGGAAAGAAAAAAAAGATGTTTCACCCCTTCAAATTCCTCAATCTTTTCTAAAAAAAACAAACTCGTGAATACCTCTTTACTCTCTTCTCCTTCACTTTCTCCCTATTTTTTCACTCGGGGACACTTGATGGTTGTCCTGAATTTAGTTGAGAATAGGGAAGGAAGGGAAAAATATAATTTAATTACAAAATTATCCTTGAATTAAGTATGAAGGTTGAATAAATGAGGACAAAATTATCACTTTGCCCTCTTTACTTTCCTTCCCCTCCAAATCCCTCCACCAAAAAAACTTATGAACACAGATTTTGCCTTTAGACCTCTGTTCTAAAAGGCGGCCGCCTAGCCGCCTAGGCGGCCGCCTAGTCTCTGGGCGTTTTAAAAACGCTCCGCCTAACGCCTAGCGCCTAATTATTTTATATATTTTATTTTTAAAATTAAATTAAATTTTATAGGTATAATTTTATAATTAATTATTAAATATACTATTAATATATATAATTCCGCCTAATCATCCGATTAATCCTTCCGCCTAATCCCCGCCTGGCCGATTAGTCGCTAGGCCCCAAGCCAACCGCCTAGGACCGCCTAGCGCCTTTTACAACACTGCTTTAGACATCTCCTTCTACTCTCCTTTCCTTCCTTAATTAAATTCAGGAACCATATCAAAACGTAGCTTTCACATATTTTGTGGATGTATTATAACTTTTCATCTGACATATTTGTAGGTAAATATAATAATAATATAATATTAATATATTTGTATAAAATTTTATTTTTATAATTTCATCCATTAATATTTTTATTAAGTATTAAGAAAATTTAATTCTAATAAATATATGTAATGTAAGTGACAAATAATATAAAAAGGGAAAAAAGATCCTATTTTGAATTTAAATCAAACAATTCACACCAAATAGAGTGTAATATAAAATAGGAAATATTTCTAACAAAAATAATAGATTATTAATAAATCAGATTTGTTAGACAATCGAATTACTAGTTTAATAAGACAATCACTCATGGGTGGATTGAGAGCACCCATTCGGGTGCTCTCGTTCGAAAACGACGTCGTTTTTATCAATACACTTAACCATTCCATAAATAAAAAAATCAAAAAAAATTAAAAAAATCATAGAAAATTTTAAAAATTATTTTCAAATAAAAAAATTAATTCACAAATTTATATTTTTATATTAATTAAATAATACTTTATTCATCTCATGAACATATTATCAAATCTGATGAACCTAGCAGCTCATCTCATGAACTTATTAACAAATCTGATGAAAATAGTAGTTCATTTGATGAATATATCATCTCATGAACATAAATGCATATGTGATGAACATGACAACTCATCTAATGAACATATCGTCTCATCTTATGAACATAACAGCTCATCTGATGAACATAACAGCTCATCTGATGAACATAACAGCTCATCTGATGAACATAATAGCTCATCTGATGAACATATCATCCAATGAACATATAGCTAATCTGATGAACAAATTATCAGATCTGATAAATATAGTAGCTTATTGATGAACATATTATCAAATCTGATGAAAATAGCAGCTCACTTGATGAACATATCATCTGATGAACATACAAATTCATTTGATGAACATAGCACATCTCATCTGATGAATATATCATCTGATGAATATAACAACTCATCTGATGAATATAACAACTCATCTGATGAACATAACAACTCAACTAATGAACATATTGTCTCATCTGATGAACATATCAGGTGATGAACATAATAGCTCATCTGATAAACATACTGCTCATTTGATGAACATAGTAGTTCAGCTAATGAACATATTATCTAATGAATATAGTATCTCATGTAATGAACATAACATCTCATATGATGAATATATCATCTAATCTGATGAACATATCATCTCATCTGATGAACATAACAACTCATCTGACGAACATATCATCTCATCTGATAAACATAGTAGCTCATCCGATGAACATTTATATTTTTAATAATTTCTAACATTTATATTTTCTGATTTTAAATATGTAAATATGAGGGTTTTGAGATTTTTTAATTTTTTAATACTTTAATAGACTATTAGACACATCAATAATATCTTTCCTGATTTTCTATGTTTGGATATGAGAGTCTAAATTGAGTACAATATATGTATTAGACAATTCAATTTACCAAGAGATGGAGATCATAGGTGGTGTTTGTCAGGATTCATCAAGTAACAACAATTATTATACATATGATACATACTAAATAAAAATGATTATGATCTCATGCAGCGAAGTGAGGTTACAGTCATCCAAAAGAGGCAGGTATTATCTAAAAGAAAGTCGTTTCGTTATAAATCAGGATCATTTTAAATATCAAATGGTCACTTAATGGTGGCGACGTGTAAATCATTTTACTTTATATATTAAAATGTAGGGGGAAATCCAAAAAGGGCTTGAACTACCACCGCTTACCCAATTACAGTCAGAACTACCACAATTTCCAAAAAGAGTGCGATGAAAAAAATTAGATTGATTTTATAAAATAAAATTCACCATTACATTCAAAAAGCTGATATTATTATAAGATTTAGATTTATGTGTGAAAATAACGTTGTTTGGCTATCAAAAGACGTCGTTTTCTTTATGCGCAAAATGATATAATTTATTTTGTTAACCAAACGACATAGTTTTCGCACGCAAATCTAAGTCTTATATTAATATTAGTTTAGGAATGTAATGATAAATTTTATTTTAGAAAATCAGTCCAATTTTTTTTTCATCACATCATTTTTGAAAACCATGATAGTTCTGACCGTAATTAGGTATGATGGTAGTTCAGGACCTCTTTTACGTTGTATCCCTAAAATCTATATAGCTGTAATGTACAACATATTACAAAATAGGGATAATTCATTAATATTTAAGATTTTTTTCAATATTTCGAATTCAATTATTAAAATCACTTTGATGACAGTTTATTCTATTTCTTAATGATTATATATATAATTTTTTTTATAATTTTTGATAGCATTAAAGCCATTTAGAAAGAGATGAATATATAGTATTTGAAAAGGAATACTATTTCACTAAAACGAATATGAATTTGCTTTAAATGAACAATCAGTTCATTCTAATTGGCTTACGTGGTTGGGGTGATACCAATCACTCTTCCATGTTCCGGGAGCACCTACTCCCTCAAACGACGCCGTTTTGAATTTAGACCATAAAATAATTTGATAAAATATAGGAGCAATTCTGATGAATATATAAGTAATTCTGATGAATATCGAGACATTTCTGATCAATATGGAAGCAAAACTAATGAATACAGACCATAAAATAATCTGATAAATATAGGAGCAATTTGGTGAATATCTAAGCAATTCTGATGAATATCCACTAAATTCTGGTGAATAATCTTGTTAATATTAAATTAATATAGACTATAAAATAATCTGAATAATATATAAGCAATTCTGGTGAATATCCAATTAATTCTGGTGAATATGGAAGCAAAAATAATGAATATAGACCATAAAATAATCTGATAAATATAGAAGCAATTCTGATGAATATATAAGCAATTATGGTGAATATCGAGGCATTTCTGATGAATATGGAAGCCAAAGTAATGAATATAGAGCATAAAATAATCTAATAAATATATGAGCAATTCTGATGAATATATAAGCAATTTTGGTGAATATCCAAGCAATTCTGATGAATATATTAAATTAATATAGACCATAAAATAATCTGAATAATATATAATCAATTCTGGTGAATATCGAGGCATTTCTGATGAATATGGAAGCAAAAAAATGAATATAGAGTATAAAATAATCTGATAAATATAGGAGCAATTCTGATGAATATATAAGCAATTCTGGTGAATATCGAGGCATTTCTGATGAATATGAAAGCAAAACTAATGAATATAAACCATAAAATAATCTGATAAATATATGAGCAATTCTGATGAATATATAAGCAATTCTGATGAATATCCAATCAATTCTGATAAAGAAAGGGATTTAACACGTTTTTATTATTAAACACAAAAAACGACGCCGTTTTGATCAAATTCAAGCAAAACGACGACGTTTTGGTAAAATACAAAATGAAAGCATGTGTAGGATCAATTAAAACGATGCTGTTTTGATTAAATTCAAAACGACGTCGCTTGAGGGAATACCTACTCCCGGAGCATGTAAGAATTTGCGGGGTCATACTGGTTGATTATGAAGGCCGGTGGGTTGGAGAGTTTTTTTCTTTTCTTTTTTTGGCCTTTTTACAAACTAATCTTTTTCGAATGATTTTTTTGGAAAAGTTTATAAAAATTGTCTATTTTTAACGAATCATTGTTTCAAACGAAAATATGTCTCGATCTATGCAGTCATCACACAAATAGACATTCTTAGGCTAATCAGTGTTTCAAACAACGGTTGGATTTTAAATCTTGCACCAATTTGAAATTGAATCTCGATTAAGTCAAACCCACTTTAAAACCGCGGGTGGAGGCACTTCCCGCTTTCATTTCCCAAATACAGATCACAGGCACTTCCCACAAAAATCACCAACCGCGATTTCAAATTGGATCTAGCCTTAATTCAGACCCTGTTTTAAACTGATGCAGAATTTAAAAATCAAACCGCTATCTGAAACATCGGTTGGTTTAAGGCCAAGTCTAGTGTCAAAACTGGGTTTTATCCACTTATATGCTAACTGAGCTTTACAGTCAGAACACAGATTGAAACCCATTTTCAAATTACGATTCACTAAAAATAAAATTTTTTAATAAATTTTAAAAGGAAACCAGTCGAAAAATATTAGTTCGTAAAAGACCAAAATAAAAGAAAAAAAACTCAGACCTTGGCATGCTGTCTTTACAGTCAGAGGTGTGGCTGCCTAACATTTCCTCAAGTGGGAGCGCTCAACTAATGTAGCTTAACAGTAGTCGTTTTGTAACCTCAAGTAATGGCTTAATAGTTTGTATGAGATGCACTCAACTAAACATTTACCTTGCAAACGTTATGCAGTAGAACATAAACCTCTTTGCACATTACAGATGTGGAACTTGTTTAGCTTCAAAAGGGTTTAAACACCTATCTCCTCTTACTAATATCATCCCTATATGCTGTCTAACTTAAAAATTTTCCGCAGAGACGCTTGCACCGGACGGTTTGGAAATGAAATAGAACAGCTCAATCTAAATTGGCATCTCTAGTATTGCATGCTGTAACTTAAAATAAAATAGAGCTATATAAAGTAACACGGAAGATGTAGTACAAATCCATATTATAAGAAGAAGAGCCAGGTTAAAGAAAAAGAGAGAACAACTGGTCTCCTCCATTCATTACCAAAGAGAGAGCCAGTGTTACAATGGGAAATAAGATAATATCTGGATATAGTGGCAAACAAGTACATAAGACTATGATAGAAAGTTTGATGCATTTTAGGGGGCTCTTGTATCATTTAACTGTAGAGGTCGTCTTCATCAGCAGCAGCTGCAGTAGCAAAGGGGTCAGCAGTGCCAGCTTCTGTGCCGCTGGATTCAGGGAACCTGAACTCTGTTCCAAAGCCTCTAGACTGCTGGAGCGTCTGGGCAAATGCTTGGTATTTCCTGATATCCGCATCACTAACACTGCGACGAGCGTACTTCATTGACTCTTCAAAATGTGCAGCTCTGATTTCAGCCACCTCGTCCTCCACATCTTCCTCCATGGCTTCCGGATTTTCCGCTCTTCTTTTCTCCCTCTCAATGTCCTGCACATCATGAAGAAATGACAGACAGTTAAATGTGACATAATATCACAAACATAAAAAAAAAACTAGGAAGCAGGGTTGTTAGTTGTGTTACCTTTTCTATGTTCTCTCTGATGGCATACTTGCATGCCCGTTGGCAGATTTCAGTAATGTCGGCACCACTGAAGCCCTGAGTGTGCTTGGCCAGGACATGGATGTCCACGTCTTTGGCAACGGGAGATTTCCTCAGGCAGGCCTTGAAAATCTGAAGACGAGATTCCTCATCAGGGAGAGGGATGTAGATCAGCTGGTCAAGACGCCCGGGTCGCAATAGAGCAGGGTCAATAATGTCTGGTCTGTTGGTGGCTCCAATGATGAAGACCGTCTTCTTCGCAGACATGCCATCCATCTCAGTTAGGAGCTGGTTCAGAACTCTATCAGCAGCTCCTCCAGCATCCCCTGAGCTACTTCCTCTCTGCAGAGATTTCATAAGAAATAAAGGAAGCATTTAGATTGACCTGCTAGAACTGAAGATAGAAGTTGACGAGGTGCCAACACCATTATCAGCTTTAAAATCCCAAGTAGCTCAATCAAGCATACCTGAGTGGCAATGGAATCAAGTTCATCAAAGAACAAGACACACGGGGCAGACCCACGAGCCTTGTCAAAAATCTCACGGACATTGGCCTCACTCTCTCCAAACCACATCGTGAGGAGTTCAGGTCCCTTGATGCTTATGAAATTGGCTTGGCATTCATTGGCAATAGCCTTGGCCAACAAAGTTTTACCACATCCAGGTGGGCCGTAGAACAAAACACCCTTGGAAGGTGACATGCCAAATTTCTCAAACTTCTCCGGGTGCTCCACTGGGTATTGAACAGTCTGCATATTTTCAAAAAATTATAAGCAACATGAACCATAAAACAAATACTCAAGCTGCATGACATTCCTTCGATGGTATTTTTTTTTTTTACCTCTTGAAGCTCTCTCTTGACATTCTCAAGTCCACCAATGTCTTCCCAGCTAACATTAGGAACTTCCACAACCTGCATAGCCCAACCAACCGAGTCAATCAAAACCAAGGATTATGACTGATCATTATAAAGTGCTCAGTCATCAAAGAGCATACCGTTTCACGCAGAGCAGACGGGTTGCTTGTTCCCAGAGCAGTCTTAAAGTGCTCATCAGTAACAGCCATAGAATTAAGGATCTCAGCATCAATAGATTCATCTTCAAGGTCTATCACGTCCATCTTCTCCCTAATGCACTGCAGAGCAGCTTCTGTGCACAAAGCAGCTAAATCTGCGCCAACATAACCATGAGTTTCCTTGGAGATCCTCTCTAAATCAACCTGCAAAGTGAAAATATTTCAGATTCGAATACCTTGCAAAAGCCATAAACTTCAAGGGAGTTCATAAATGAGATTTCTTACATCATCCGAAAGTTTCATGTTTTTGGTGTGAATTCGCAAAACCTCGAGTCTTCCAATCTCATCTGGAACACCAATATCAATTTCTCTATCGAATCTACCAAACCTTCTAAGAGCTGGGTCAATGCTATTAGGACGATTGGTAGCTCCTATCACGATAACATGGGCTCTTGACTTGAGACCATCCATAAGGGTTAGAAGCTGGGAAACAATACGCCTCTCCACCTCTCCATTAGTCTTCTCTCTCTTGGGAGCAATAGAATCTATCTCATCGATGAAGATAATGGAAGGTGCATTTTTCTCTGCTTCCTCAAACGCCTTCCTTAAGTTACTTTCACTCTCGCCAGCTAACTTAGACATGATTTCAGGCCCATTGATGCAGAAAAAGAATGCCCCGGTTTCATTAGCAACAGCACGGGCAATTAGAGTCTTACCAGAACCAGGGGGTCCATAGAGCAATATACCCTTTGGTGGCTTCACACCAATAGATTTGAACAGTTGTGGGTGCCTCAAAGGCAGCTCCACTAGCTCCCTGATTTGCGCCATCTGCTTTCTGACTCCACCAACATCATCGTAGCCCACTTCATCCAGTCTATCCTCATCTTCCCTCCTGACTGGCTCCCCTTCACAAAAAATTTCAGTGTCTGGGGCGACCACACAATACTCAGCAGGGTCGGTTTCAATCACCTTGAATTCAACACTCCTCATGCCTCCTCTCACAAGAAAGAAATCGCCTTTCCTCACTGGACGATAAGCTTCCAAGAAGTAAGCTGCGTACATCAGAAAAAGAATGTCCATATTAAAGGCATCATGCAAAAACTGATATATATCAATATATGCAATATCAACTAATATACATATCCCCAGTAGCCCTTTATGCGTTTGATGGCCATTGTATTGAATAGGCGGAAAACATGATACTTACGCTTTAGATAAGCATCAAACAAGTTTCCAGTGACCCCTTCAATGGTATCATCCACAGGAAGAATGTGAACCCGCTTTCCATACTTCACATCCGCACATTGATGCACAGATACAACATCTCCAAGTCTAACTCGCAAATTTGCCCTCACAACCTTGTTCATCCTTATTTTCGGCTCATCACAGGTATCATCAGCAAGTGCAATGCATATAGTATCTTTCCTTTTTTTACCCTAAAGAAGAAAGCCAGACATCAGAACATATACAAAAACCATTATCACTATAAGCTAGGTTGTTCAAACACATGCAATTTAGGAGCCTGGCTCCACAGCGAATTAAATCATCACAAACAGATGATCTCAAAATCTACAAGAAGTTTGAAGAAAAGCTCACTAACTGAATCTCAAAACACAATACTTCGATTATTCAACTACTTCAAACCTGAAAAACCAATTCAAATCAAGTAACTCCGCTGTTCAATCACCAACACCCAGCCGACATCCACCCAAAATTAAAACCCAATCCAAAACTTCGCTAACCCTAGAAAACACAAGCGTCTGCACAACATCCGATTCAACAACAAACGAAAAACCCAATTCAATTAACAAAACAAAAACCCTAAAGTCCCAATTCGCTACCTTGATGAGAATAGTATCGCCGCGGAAGAGCTGCAGCTTCTCCATCGTATCGGGATGCATCGCAACCACCGAATTATCATCGTTAATGGCCTCATCCACAACCAGCCTATTAGCAGCCTTCTTCCGCTCGAGTATTGCCGTGCTGAAGTCCCTCTTTGTGCCCTTCCTACAAACCACAACAACTCAAAAGTCAATATAAGCAATCCGATACGAAAAATCGATCACCTGATCGGCCGCAGAATGGAGCAAGGATTACTCACGAGTCCGAGGATTCAGCTTGATTGGTCATGCTGGAGATTACCAAGAGAAGAAATTGAAAGACGCGCAGAGATCTGGAGAAGATGAGAGCTACGTGTGTTGTATTTATATATATATATATAAAGCTGGCTTGAGTAAGAAGAAAAGTTTCTTATTTTCTTTTTTCTGTAGATATTAGGATTTCTATTTTCTTTCTAAATTCTATACACTTTTTACCACTGAACACATCACAACGGCAGTCCAGTTTTGGGCCTCTTTTGGGCCACCCATAATAGTATGCCCATTTGGGCCTCGCTCGGCCTCGATCCTGTCAAGTTGAGTTTTGGTACTGAAACTAGATTTTTATACGTATCTAAAGATGTATAGATGTTTAAGTTGAATAAATAATTGATATTCCCTCGGTCTTTCAATGCATGTCGTTTAAAATTAATTTAAGTAGATTAAGGTGAAGTAAATGCTAGCGGTTGAACTAATTTAATGAGTGGGTGGTTGGTGTTTTTTTAAAACAATTCGTGTAAAAAGTAAAATTGATAGATTATTACTGTTGATGAATGATTTTTTATTAATTATAATAATGAAATGATTAATGTTTGACATTTTAAGATAGTTAATGATATTAAATACCCATTGAAAATTGTTAAGTGACAAGTAAAAGTGTACAAAAAAATCTGTTAAGTGACATGTGAAAGAGGACAGAGAGAGTAACATGTAACGACACTTATTTTAAAAAAAAACAAATTAATTAAAAAATATTTATTTATTAGTTTAAGCCCACTAATGCTGATTATAAATTAGGCTAGTCTGGGGCTCACACCCACACGTGAATATATAGAATTATTGTAAACGTAGAAAAAATACCCTACGATATTCACAAGAAATCGTTGCCCGTTTTGATCTGTGCATCGCGTCAGTGGTTGCTACTATTTTGTTAGATATCTGATCGCCGGATGGGGGACTTGTACTGATGCTAGCTTCCGGGGCTCCACTGGTATCCAGTTGGGGAGCTTTAGTGGAGATGAAGCGCAAATTTGATTTTTAATGATGCACATTGAGGAGGTATACGCTAGCTGCAGCTTGGTTCAGCCGAAGATGTGCGGAGCAATGGAGTACTTACTGAGAAGGCCAACCAAGAACCTAAAATGTTCTTTAACTTCATTGGTTTTTCCACTGCAACACACACAACTAAGGGGAGGTGTAGCAACTCTTCTGACTATGAAGAATAGGAATCAGATGATGAATCTCTTGGATCCATTCGGTATGAGTGGCATATCTTTGTCATGATTCAGCTTTCGAGAGGAGGAATTGGCTAAAAAGAAATCAGATATTAACAATCACTCAAGAGGTAAGTCATGCTTCGGTAGAATCAATTATGTAGACTTTGTTTTTCTCATGGCTGTAAACTGTGTTTCTGTCATCCGATTCTAGTTTTTCTTGGTTCTAACATAATCATGTAAAAAGATCTTTCCAACCATATAAGTTCCGAAATATAGTTCAGCTGGAATAATGAGATACATGAGTTCAAAGGTGAGAGTAAGAAGCTGTCGGTCAGTTTAGACAAATCTGCGTACTGATTTCGGATGTGAATATCTTCATATTCTGATATTGAAATTGAGTAATTCTTTCTAGAGATATATGACATGTTTCCTAATTCCACCTGATTAGGGAGAAATAATGTTCCGAAGTTAGAAGATGAATATGCCTGTTAGAAATTGACAGCTCATATATGCTACTTCAAGGGTCTAAAACTTGCACTTACAATACCCGAATTAAGCGATTCTTGTATCTAAATTATTTAGATCAAAACAAACTTTCTAGCGATATAAAAATCATAAGCTATTTGTATCTGGTTATGAAGTTATTAGCTTCCAAAGTTAGGACATTAAATCTGTGTTTTAGGAATTAGGGATAAGATTTTAGGTATTTGTTTGTCATTCTTATAGAATGTAATATTGTAGGTTATAATAAAGCATTATTATTATTATTGTTGGTTAAGCATTCCAACCCGTTTTAGTGGAAGGACGCGCTATTTGTTTACATCCATTAGTTCGTAAGGGATTCAATGCAGACTTTGACGGGGATCAAATGGCTGTTCATGTACCTTTATCTTTGGAGGCTCAAGCGGAGGCTCGTTTACTTATGTTTTCTCATATGAATCTCTTGTCTCCGGCTATTGGAGATCCTATTTCCATACCAACTCAAGATATGCTTATTGGACTCTATGTATTAACGGGTGGTGAGTAAATAATTCCTGCGTATTTCTTTTCGTACAAAAATTAAATATGTGATTGTTAATTAAGCATATTGGGTATAATACGTAAATAATATATACCCACGTGGAAAAGTGAAACTGTTATATTGAGCATTCATTCATTCATGTGCATACACGTTGCATCATGTCTGCGACGCTTGTTTCGCGAATTATCGCGCTTATTATATGATTGATTTATGATTCGGATCGACAGTGACGATTGCCTGACCAAAAAGGGCATAGCCAGAAAGGGCTTACATCGCAGTTCATGCTTGTCACGCATACACATTTACATTTTGACCAAAAAGGGCTCATGATGTAGTTCATGCTTGTCACTCATACACGTTGCATTTGGCATATTGCTATTAAGATGTGATATGAGAAATACATGTTCAAAATAAATTTTAATTGACCCCCTACGTACACCACAAAATGTACGAATGGTGAGTGAGCCGCACATGATAAACAAAATATTAATTTAAAATAAAATAAATCTCCCATTCGCCTCGCTAAATACGTAGTGAATTATTTACTCATAGAGTGAGTCTTTTGACTCACCCCCAATATTTAAATTTTCTTTTTCAGATCACTAGTCGTTCATTAGCGACAGTGTTTGAGTTAGCAACGAGTGAGCTTTTCGGTACGGTGCCAACTACTCTTCAGTCAATTTCTTTCAGTCCGTAGATATTAAATTTTATTATTTTGTCATCCCCTTTAGCTGTCGCTCCGATGTACTTGGACAAGATTTTGGGTTGATTTTGTCTGGTTTAAATTTTGAATGTTCTTTTATTAGTATGTTAAACATTTAACTTATATTTGACTTTGACTTTTTTTCGCGCTTGTTTGACTAAAAGTCAAACGCATCGCGATCCACATTTTTCGGGTCGTGACATAAGATAGGTGTTGAGAGTTTTATACAAATAAATTTATAATATTTAACTAGCAAGCAGTAAGGATCGAACTCATAAGGACGTAGACATGTAATGTTAGTGATCACACATAACAAAATAAAAAACACAAGGAGGTTATATGAAAAAATTGGTGACGAGTGACTTGCAAAATTAAGAGAGAAATAGCATTAGTAAAACAGACGGGCAGCTCAGGTGGCTGATTTGTGATTGTGTTGATCATTGATACTAAAGATGAAAGTCATGTTATAAACAAAACGTAGCAAAATATACGCGCTCATGCACTACGTTAGTGTGACAATCCGTAAATAATCACTCCCACCCTTATAAACATTATACCTGTTAGCCAATGATGAAAATTCTATATGTCAATCATGCCAAATTAATATATAAAGAAAATACATAAGAATTAACGATCAATGGTATGAAGTTCAGTCTAGGTTATCTAGGTCACGACATATGTTTATTTGCTACTCATCTAGTTGATATACGTCTAAAATCTCAAAACTAGATCAATGGTAAAAAATCATGCAACAGTGCATTCATTCATTAAATTTTTCATGAAACGGCGCATCATTCAGTTGAAGCTTAACAAACATAATACAAAATATAAATTTTATTTAGATCGTTAATCTCACAATAACAATGCACAGACATAGGGGGGTGAATACCTCCTTACATAGGGGGGGTGCACAAACATAATACGCATCATTCATTCAATGTTTGATGTTGCTGGTACTTCATAAGTATTTAATTCGATACAGGGGGGGTGAATACCTCCTTATATAATCCTGAAAGACCTGCAACTTTGCCAGTATGATCTGCACGAATTTGATGTAGATCTCTGATGATTATCTATAGGAACCATTAGGATTCATACTTGAATCAACGTCCTATGCTTCTTTCTTTGTCATACCACATCTTCACTGCACGGGCAATTGCAGTCCCATCATTTGGCTCTGTGCTCGGTAAGTTAGTGACTTTTGAACCCAATCCAATTCTATCCTGTTTTTTGCTCTAAATCTCATCTTTCAGCACGTCTTCACTCTAAGCTTTAAATTCGCATGTAATATGAAACAAGCTAAAACCGTTAAATAAATAATCTTCGACAATCAAGAATCAAGTGAGTTAGATATAAAATAAACCGAATAATTTGATCGTATCAGTGTTACCCTTGAAGAGCTAGTATATAAGGAGAGACATTAGCGATGTTTCTTCCTTGATAAATAAAAAAAGCTTCATTATCTCATTAGGTGGGGGGAGTGATGTTTGTGTCTGCCCATTAAACTATTTAAATTGACTCGTACTGACTAAGGTTTGGTTGTCTCGAACCAATTTATTCATAATCAGGAATTATAACGTCTTACTAGAAGCATCTTATGATTAATGGGCTATAGATCATTATTAAGTTGAATAGAAACTGAATAGGATTCGGTCCGGATATGATGTGGTTCAACCCACATCTGAAGGGTCGCACTATCACTTTGTAACCTTTCACATTATAACCAGAAAGATTTGCATAAGCAGGAAAGTCATTTATTGTGCAAACAAACATAGTCTGTAAATTAAATTCTTGTTGTGCGAAAGCATCATACACCTTCACGCCCTCTATCCATAAGAATTTTAAATCATCAATCAACGTTTAGAGGTACACATCGATATCATTTCCTAGTTGTTATGGACCAAAAATTACCATTGTTAACATGACATGCTTTCTTTTCATACATACCCAAGGCGGAAGGTTGTAGATAATCAGTAAAACTGGCCACTTACTGTGTTGGCTAATGATGTTATCATACGGGTTCATCCCATCAGTGCTCAAACCTAATCTGATATTCCTTGAATGAGCTACAGAGTAGTCAGGACTCATCAAGCTCATCTATCGTTGGGCCGCGTCGAGAATTTTTGGTGGAGGCACACCCATCACCTGAGTATCCTAGACGGGTCCGCGGAATGCCCATCAAGTTCACGTGGACTAATTTTTTTTGGAAGAAATCCAGAACCGGAGGAAAGTACTTTGCCAGTCAGGATCAATACATGGCGGATGTGGAGAGACAGGCATCTCAGAGAGTAGCTACTCAGTCACGATCGAGATTTTCTACTACTGAGGATCAGAGCAGACCGCATTCAGAAGATTACATTTCAGATATCCCTGCACATGAGACAGAGTTGCCACGACATAGTACTCAGCATTTAGGCGGCATTGATGTTGAGATAGATCCTTGGTTTGATCCGGGATGTGTCAGCGGTAGACCAGTACCGTCACAGTCGCATTCTTTTGAATCTGGTGGCAATATCGATGACTCTTGGAGCGACATCCCTGATGTAAGTTCTATCAATACATGCATAAAGTGATTTACTCATACTTATAATTAATTTCACATTGTGTATTTTTGTAACAGATTGGGAAGAAATGCGCATTGTATGTCCAAGAGGGGCTTCCACCAAACAAAAATCAGAAACTGGTTGCCATTGGAAGTGTTATGAGGGGGAGGATTTATGGCTTACAGTACCTCGATGACAGTTTGGTGAAGGTCCTAATTGTTCAGGTGATTGTGAATAATGCTATCCTCCCAGTTCCAGTTCTAGAGAAAGGCTACTTAGAGCTCGAGTATGGTGTGATGACCAACCAGATCATTCCTTGGCCTAAGGCCTTGATTGAGCTTAACTCCTTAGTAAGTGAATTTATTTCAGTTACCTTAAATATAAACAGTCTTAATAGTTTGAATGTTGATTTATTTATATGTATTTTCTGTTTCAGCTTTTCGATTCATATAGATGGAGTGCTGCAGGTGTTCCTTCACGGAAGGAAGATGGCACCGAGTTGCGCTTGGGGCAGCACATGAGACAGTTACTACAGTTGTCTCGATCTTACTTCAGGACAAGCTCCATCGTTATACCTAGTGTCATCAGATATTCTTGGAGTTGACGTGCCAGTGATATTTCATAAGGATAATGCAAAAGAGATTATCGAGACTGAGCCAATAAGTCAAATTAACCTCACAGTTTACATCAGGTATGAAAATAATTTAAAAATATTTTTCATTATTTCACTATGTTTTGTACGGTATATAATATATAAGTCAAATACATATATCTATATCAGACGTTTTCTGAGAGCAATGGCGAAGCAGGCTTTGGTTACTTTGATCCGACTATGATGAGTGGATTTCGTGAAGATGATAGTGGTCGGGAGGAGTATATCTTGGGTCGAATAACGTTAGGCGAGAACCCTCAGGCTCGGCATAATCTCTGCTATCTTCTTCCATATCACAAGGGAACCGGGTAAATCATTCATTTCTTTCTAAAACTTTGATCAAGTTTACAATAATAAAGATCTTTACATGATTTGAACATTTTAATTTTAAATGGCTTTTTTTGCAGGTGGCACTAGACACTTGTTGTGATCTTCCCAGTGCAAAATAGAGTCTATTATCTTGATTCCTTGAACGAAGAATTCCCACCGGCTTTGGTTACATCCCTAAAGCAGTAATGTTTACTTGAATATCATGTTATTCTAAATTATTTCTAGTCTATTCTCACATATGTGTATCTTTTGATAGTGCACTGAAGAAATGGCGTATATCATTTGGATTCCAAGATGAACCTATGTTGGAGTATGTTTTCGTATGTCACGTTAAATTGATCAACATCTAATTATAAAAATTATTTGAAAGTTTTTGCATTCATTATAATTATTTTAATTCTTTATTATATACATGTTTAAAGAGTCTGAAGCAACCTAAAGATAGCAAGGAATGCGGATATTATGTGTTCCGCAACATGAAGACTATTGTGTCGAGGCTGGCCGAGAGACCCGACCTTGTATTACACGGATTATAGCAGGTACTTTTTAATCAACTAATTTTATATATTTCCATTTCATGGCTGGGTTGTAGTACTTGAAAATGATAATAATTATATAGTATTTTGTGCAGTTTTTCCCACGGATCTTTCCCCATACTCTGTTCAGGATATAGATGAGATTTGAGAGGAAATAGTGAGATTTGTATGCGAATTCTATAGACAGACTGTAGCATCACGTTTATTTTGACATATGTTGATTAAACTTGCAAGGTCTCGAATTGTATTTTGTTTGAATGTTAAATTATAAAAATACCGATATTTTTAAATTATTCTACACTTTTTAGCGCATTTAGAAACAATTTAAAACACTGGAAAATATTATTATTGTGAATATAATTTTTTTTAAAAATAAAAACAAATGTAATCACGTTTTCTAATTTGGAAACGTGATTGTAAATACAGTATTTTGATCACTCTTCTTAAAAACGAACGTGATTAAAAGGTAGTATTAATGATCACGTGTAATATAAAGAAACGTGATTAAAGATTACTAATCTTTGATCACGCTTGAAAAATTAAGCGTGATTAAAGATGTAGGATTAATAATCACGTGTAATATGTTAAAAAGTGATCAAAGATTACTGATTTTTGATCACGTTTAGAAATACCAAATGTGATCAAAGATTACTGATTTTTTATCACGTTTCGTGATACCAAACGTGATCAATGTAATGATTACAGATTTTTTATCAAGTTTCCTTATATGATACATGATTATTAATTCCATCATCTTTGATCACGTCTGTTAAGCACCAAACGTGATTAAAGATCCATGATCTTTGATCACACTTGGTACTTGATCTTTAATCATAGCCACGTTAATCACGTTTAAGAAACGTGATTAAAAAGAAAGACAAACGTGATTAAAGATTTGAATTTGTACTAATGAGTATTAGGTTTGTCTCAAAAGTCATAAATTGATAAAGTACTTAAGAGATACAATATGGAATATTCAAATATCCAAAGAATCAATCAGAAACTGGTCAGATGAGGATGATTCTGTACGCTTCAGACGTCAAAAACATTATGTATGCCGAAGTTTGTAAACGTCTTGACTTGACTTTTGTAAGCGAAATGCTTGGTAGATTTTAGTCGAATCCAGGACTTGATCACTAGAAAGCTATTAAGAAAGTCTTACGTTATTTTTAAGCCACTAAGGATTACATGCTCACATATAAGAGGACCGATAATGTTGAGGTTATATATTATTCATACGTTGATCTTGTGAAGTGTGTCGATACTAAGAAATCGACATCAGGATACATCTTCACCCTCGTAAGAGGAGCTATTTCTTGAAAAAGCTCTAAACAATTACAGCATGATCACCGATGCAAGCTGAGTTTTTGGCATGTTTTGAAGCCATGGGACAAGCTATTGGCTTAAGAGTTTTTTCCTGTGCTTAAAAGTGGTTAACATCATTTCTAAACCATTTAAGTTATTCTGCGATAATGAGGACCGATAATATTTTTGAATAATAAAAAGTCAAGTGTTGCTTCCAAATACATTGACATTAAGTATCATGTTCTAAAAGATAGAATTCAAGATCAGACTATTACGGTCAAGCACATAAGTACTAAGTTAGTGTTAGAAATCCACTTTTTAAAGGCTTATCACCCGGTCTCTTTCAAGAGCATGTTGCCGGTATGGATTTAAAGGGTAATCTGTGATCTGATTTAGAAAAAAAGGACTATAATTATGAACCGGCTCCCAATAAGAACTAATGATTATCCTAACGAGATAGAGTGGTATATTGTAAGTATTGGAGTTTCAGTGGCATCATACTAGCTGATGTAATTCATTATCTTAGTATGCTGATCTATTGGGTGTAGACTTATGTTGATTAGTCATTCAATTAAGCAGGAAAATGATGGATTAATCTCAGACCCATTGCAGGTCCATCACTTAAGCCCACGAATGGTGCGAATATTTCCAGCATGTAGGTTTTGGTCCCCATCGCTCAACACATGTGCCGTTACATATGGGACATTAGCAATACTTGAAAAAACAACGATCCATTCTTACATTTCTTGTCCGACAAACACACATGCCAATTCTAATCATAAGAGGTGCTGAAGCGATCGGAAGATCAAATTTGCGTCAATTCTCACCCGTCATCTGCAACAATCTAAGAAAATCAAGGAAACGATGTCTACTTCCTCTAACACCGGATACAATATTAATTTTAAATTTAGTTAGATATTAATATTGTTAGACTAAAAACATAAGTTGATGTATTCCTAAGTATAATGTTTATTCAGTTCTAACACGTGTCTAATATAGGGCCGACCCAGAAGAAATGGAGGCCCTGTGCAATAAGGTTTGAGACCTTCTCCTTTGGATAAGCCAATCCTGCCCATGCAAATTTGGAGGTCTCACCCATGAGAATTTTGAGGCGTTTTCCCTACAGATTTGAAGACTTGGGGCCTTGCCCATGCGGAGGCCCGATGCGGCCGCTCCGCTTGCACTAGGGCAGGGCCGGCTCTGGTCTAATCTATGGAGCGATCTTATATTTATTACAGAGCTACAATTTTATTGACACAACACAACACAACACAAACAGCAGTTGAAAAAGTGATCCATGGCTGACAGATTGAAGGTGTGTCCAGCCACATGGTGCAGCTTAAAAAGTGATCCATGGCTGACAGATTGAAGGTGTGTCCAGCCTCCTGAATTTACAGTTACAGCATGCATGGTGATGACCACAAGACTTGGCCGAATATTTAGCATTATTATAGCTGAGGCGGACAGGATCAGATTTTGCAGTAGAGGACCCCATACGGCTGAGCTCTCAGAAAAATGGGTGTCACGGACGCTTAAAACATAAAATAAGAATAAAATTTCGTCCTGGGGAATCTCACACACAATCACTGATAGCTGGTTTCATCAATTTTGCTTCATTCACATGTGTGTCGATTGAGAGAGGAGGAGGAATACGCATAATAGTAACCTAGTGCTGCACTAGCAAGACCTATCTGATTGTGTAGGTCATTCATATATAGAATAGCTTCAGCTTTACATAATGCTGGCTAGTTCTTGCTTTTGCCTGCTAAAATGTGACTATGATGGAACATGTCCTTCAATTATGGCTTAATCATTATTTTTTAACATTTGGTCAAAAGCCACTTGCCTTTCTTGCCCTTATAACGTACTAAATTATTATATAAATGTTACCTAAGCGCTAACACTCACTCACTTTTTCCCCTTTCAAGCAAATTGTTTCCAGTCCAGAGTTCTAACTCAGATCACAATAGTTTGCATCGCCATGCATGCAACTCAAAGCTAGGGAGTAGATCCTTCTTATACAAAAAGCTGTGGAGGTATATTTTCTTTGTCATGAAATATTAGTAGGATTACATTTTCCATAGAAGAAAAAGGACCTGGGGAGTTACAGTTGATCTACTAATCTACTATATAGCTAGCTTTTTCACCCGATTGATGTTTCTTGAAAGAATTGAAATGCACAGAGAGATGAGCCCTTCTTTTGTATTTCTAGTTTCTACACATATTCTGATTTTTGCCAACAAGCTCACTGCCCTATACCAAACCTTTTTCTCTTCTTAAACTACGTAATCAAAAACTACTTTTAGGCCCCTATCTATTACTGCACTGTCATTAAAAAGCCCTAGCATCACAAGTCAAAATGAGGTTTTTAATTAATTACTTCCGAAAATCACATTTTATAACCCTTGACATTTTCCCTTCCTAAGAAAAAAAGCATCATCACCATGTCTCATTTTGTACTTGTATTAAATAGTGTCCTCATTTCAAAAATATCGCTCGCTGAATTATTTGAGTATAGATGATATCATTGCAGTATGTGTCTAGAATTAAATTTGAATTTTATATTCAGAAGCAAAAAAAGTGGGGCTCATCTCAAACCTATGGCTGAAACACAATGAGAACAGCCCTAACAGGATAAAGAAGATAGATTGAGATAGGACAATGAACACAACAACAAGAAGATGATATTGCACACTACGAAAACTAGGACTGTTTGTTAGGACATAGAGAGAGAGAGAGAAAATTGTATTTTTTTTTTCTAAAAGAGCCTTGGAGGAATCATGGTGCTTGTGTTTTTGGTTTTTTCTTTGCTTTTGTAGATCAAAACAAAGCTCAGCTAGAGAGAGCGCACATACATCTCTCTATTTCCCTCTCTTCAACCTTCTCTCTTTTGGACTTGGGTTTTTCTTTTGGGGTTATTTGAATATTAAACCTATTCGATCAGACGTTTGTTTTGAAGAACCAAACAGTCTCTTCCAATCTTGTAGTTTTCTGGTTTTTGTTTACTGTTCAACTGTAGCTTCTTCCTTCTGTTGAAAGCTAGCTGTTCTTCTAGCATCAGCTGCAGGTTGCTGTGTTGTTTGATTGTTGAGAGCTGTAGTTGTTGCGTAGCCGGCCTTAGCTTATATATTTGTCCAGAGATATGCAGCACCACATGTTATCATCATCCGACGATGCCTTCTCTGTCCCCAATCCCTCCATCAGAGGCTTCCCCCCTCTTCAAGAAAATGACCCAATTCAAAACCCTAAGATCGATCCAAATCCAGTATCCAACAAGAAAAAGCGCAACCTACCCGGCACACCAGGTATTCTAATAAGTTTCAAATGTTTCCCTTATGCGTGTATAGATCGAGGAGTTGTAAACTAAGGACCAACTAGCACAATCCATGAAACATGCTGTAGATGAAGAGATGTGGATTTTGTAATTATTTCAGATCCGGATGCGGAGGTTATCGCCCTATCGCCAAAGTCACTCATGGCGACCAATCGATTTATTTGCGAAATATGCAACAAGGGCTTCCAAAGAGACCAGAATCTCCAGCTTCACAGAAGAGGCCACAACCTCCCATGGAAGCTAAAACAAAGGAACAACAAGGAGATCCCTAAGAAGAAAGTGTACATATGTCCGGAGAAAACATGCGTGCATCACGATCCGTCGAGGGCTCTGGGAGATCTCACCGGAATCAAGAAGCACTTCAGCCGCAAACACGGGGAAAAGAAATGGAAATGTGACAAGTGCTCCAAGAAGTATGCTGTTCAATCTGACTGGAAAGCTCACTCCAAGACTTGTGGTACTAGAGAGTATAAATGTGACTGTGGCACTCTCTTTTCCAGGTAATAAGCTCCATAAGCTGTATGATCATATCACACTAGGGTTTTAATTTCATCAGCAACTCAATTCTTGAATTTAATGCAAATGATTGGATGAGACATTAAATGCTTTGATTTTTTTTATCCACATTTATTGAACTTTGTTAGGGTATGCATTTTTGCAGGAAGGATAGCTTCATTACTCATAGAGCATTCTGTGATGCGCTAACTGAAGAGAGTGCCAGATTTGCTGCTCAAGCTGCTAGCAATAATCTGAGCTTCAGAAATGATCACACTATGCTGAGTGATCTTAGCAATGGGAATAATCCTCAGCAGCTTAATCTCCCATCCGGGTTCGGATCATCAACTGGATACCCGAATCAAGATATCAGTTCCATCTCTCAGTTTGATTCAGTTTTTCGACCTGATAATTTCAACGGTATGCACCACCTCACAAAGTCGTCTATCGATCACTTTCAATACAATGAAATAATTTTCTCAAAATTGACCCACTCAGCTTGATTTTTTTCATCTGTCTTGGTATTACCTAGCAGGTATGTCTGATCAAATGTTTGGTGTGGGTGGATCTAGCGGCGGCTTATTTGGCAGCTCGTCATCTTCCATGCCGGATTTCGGACAGCTACCAACATCCACAAGTGCAAGCCTCTCATTGTCATCCTCATCCATAATGTCCCAAACACTCATGAAGCCGGAGCTACTTAGAAACAACAGCAATATCAACAAAACACACACCAACATGCTCGTTGGAACATCATCATTGTACTCCTCGGACACCAAAACCGACAAATCTCCACACCCTTCAGCCGCAATGTCCGCCACAGCTCTACTCCAAAAGGCTGCTCAAATGGGCTCAACTCGAAGCACCACCGCCGCCGCTGCCAGCAACCCATTCTTCGGCAACAACAATACTAATAATGCTGCTACCATTCCAGCATTATTATCCTCTTCATCCACATCTTCTCGCCCCAGCAACATCAGCCTCAACAGCCTCCGCCCCGACAATTTACGCAACAACCTCACCCGAGACTTCCTCGGCATAAGCAATGGAGACGCCCCAGCGAGCGGCTCGTCGAACCCATTCTCGCCTAACGAGCTAGCCAAGTTCGCTGCGTCGGCCGCAGCCACCGGCTTCACCCAGTTCGCTGGCAACCATTGACCGATCCAGATCATGATGATCTCAAATGATGCCATGACTCCTCCAACGTCGTAACAAAAGTCCAACAACAGCAAGACACCATCCATCATGAGTAAATGTGTGCACAAACAATGGTACGTGTGATAGCTAGCTAGCTAGCTTAGCCAGCTAGATCGATCTACAACGTGGTCCGTCGTTGGTCGTGCAATTTTATTGTTGTTGTATTTCACTTGTTTGTTCTGATGCGCCTGTTTTATTGTCCTTTACTGAACTGTTCCATTCACATCGGTAGAAAAAAAACCACTCCCAGTGCATTTCTTCGATTTTCCCGACGCAGAAACTAATAAATTCAGTGAGCTACGTCTATTCAAAAGTAGACCTCGTTGACCATCCGTCAAAATTGATCATCCATGTCCGGTCAACCCTTTGATCAACTCAAAAGCACTTTGCATGAGAAATCCCGTTGATGAGGTAAACTCAAACCACTACATGTTTGATTTTAAAAATAATTAAAAGTAGGATTTAACAAATTGATTACTTTTTGAAGGAGGGGAGTTATATATTTTGGATATTCGCAACTGCTTTTGGCACCTAGCGGTTGGATGTTTCATTTTGAACGGTAGATTCTTTTTTATTTTTCTCATTACTTATTCCCAAAGTCCACATGCACACGTATATAGTTTGGAATATGTGAATATTTTAGCATAAGCCCTTTTTTATTTATCATTTAAAATTATTGCATGTGTTAAAAAATATTGATAGAATAACTTTTCTAATATTGAATATACCAAAAGTAGCACTATATGAAGTCGTGCTAAAATATAATCAGTCCAAAATTATATTTTTATCTTTGTGATTTGAGTGTGTTCCAATTTAGTCATCATGCTTCAAAACCTGTATTTATAACCCTGATCATCAAAATCAGTTTCTCTTCTTCTTACCATTAAATAATATTCACGGTACTGGCTTCTATCTATCGATACCTAAACCATTAGTCTTACTGATTTTCTTTGAATCTCCGGTCATAAGGTCTGAGAGCACCGTTGAGCTCAATGAAGAAGACAAGTGCGATGCAGCGTTTAATCCTCAAATCTCCTCTCTCCAACATGCTGCATGCCTTTTGCCAACTCGCTTTATGTTATGTTCGAAAGCATCAACTCCGTATTTTGGTATTGGTTGAAGAGAAGACGGTGTCGTTTCGTTTTGTGTTTCATTTATGTATCTTTCTTCTTTCTTTCCTCTTAAATTAAATATACTATAACCAGCACCCCTTGTACTCAACTTCTGAGTTGTTCATCAATGGAGAATGAGGTCTTCTGTTATGCATTCTTTGTTATCCTCTCTACAATTTCATGGTATCAGAGCCTTCACGCTCAATTCTGCAATTGAATCTTTTCATCTTTTTTTTGATTAATTACTGCTGATAGTCAATGGTAATTCTTTAGTAAGAAACCATGTCCAGTTGATTGCTGGTGAAATTGAAAAATTATTCAAGTTCTTAGCTCGTTTCTTAAAGTAATTTTGTTACTATAACTTGTGTTTAAAAAATGGTTGATCATTAAGTTTTGACTCAAAAATTCGTAAAATCTGGTAGAAATGTGGATACAAATTTTAGAGTTGCAACTCAGACAGACACTGACATGTTGATCAATATCGTGAAGTGTCTAAATCTTTAATTTGTCATTCAATATGTGTTAGTGATGCAGTCATAAACAAACATTCACAATATTAACAACATTTAGAAAATAATAGTGTGGAAATGATATTAATGACATACTATAGCCCCTAAAATCTATAAAATTTAAAATTATATAGTTCTTGTTAACTTGTGCATAACCGTCGTTCTTCATAACTCCTGGATCACCATCCTCCATTTTAACTCCTTCAAACCCACTTAAAATTTTGTTAAACTAACCTATGTTCTATGCCAATACTATAAAAAAATATCAATAATACACAGGCCCTATTTAATTATACAAAATATATAGTCGATTCATATGTTGCAAATTAAAATATTGGGTCATAGTACTCTCTTAACATGCATATTATTATACAATTAAATAACATATAAAATTTTATAAAATCTAATTCACCAAACTCTTGCAAAACCCTAGATCCAAATTAAAAATTAGGTTATAATTAATTAATATATGATTTACTGTTAACTTGATTTAACTGATCTTATTCAAAAATAGACTAATTGAGCTTAACTAACTCAACAATTGAACTAATATCCCAATCATGCCATTTTAATTGAATAATTCAGTTTTAGATTAATTGATTTAGATTTATTGTTTCAGTTACAATAATTTAATTAAGGGTAAAGAGACTCTCCTTGTCACATGAGAGAACTTTTCTACATTAGCGAGTGAAAAATTTAAAATACCCCTACTTGTTATTCTGTATAAATTATTAAAGTATGAGTATATTTGTCATTATCCATGTATGAAATAAATAAAAGAAATAAATGAATAAATTTAAAAGGACTAATTTACCCCTATCATTTATTATTTTATTTATAATGACTAATATACCCCTTCTTTAATAATTTGTATAGAATAAGAAACAATGACATTTTAGATTTTTCACTCGCAACTGTAGAAAAGTTCTCTCTTATGACAAGGAGAGTCCCCTTCCCCTTTAATTAATGATATAATAGTTAAACCAAAAATTACATCAGAGTAATCAGACCGGACTGATTCCTTAATTAAATAAGAATCTGAATAAAAACCAATGCAATTACATCAGAGTAATGATAAATCGCCAGTTCTCCGCTCACCACAGCAACGCAGCGGTGGATCTAAACCAAGTTTGCCGATGATCAATTAGCTAGAATTGAGAATTGATTCAAATCATTCATCCCTCCTCCCATCAAATCTGGTTATCGCCAGGCCGATTAGGCACGATCAAAGATTTGGCAGAGTCGGCATGATCGTCCAACACGGTCCTGGTGAAAGTACGACTAACACTCTTTCAGATCTGGGTTTCTGTGTCACGGTGAGTTATTTCGTTCAACATGGGTGAGTCAACTTAGTTTCAGCCTCTGTTCTAAAAGGCGGCCGTCTAGCCACCTAGGCTTTTTAAAAACGCCCTGCCTAGCGTCTAGCGTCTAGCGCCTAATTATTTTATATATTTTATTTTTAAAATAAAATTAAATTTTATAGGTATAATTTTATAATTAATTATTAAATATACTATTAATATATATAACTCCACCTAATCATCCGATTAATCCTTCCGTCTAATCTCCACCTAGACGATTAGTCTCTAGGCCCCAAGCCAATCACCTAACGCCTTTTAGAACACTGGTTCCAGCTCGGTAGCGTAGACTGTGTTAACTTTGTCTAACTCGATTGGGTTGACATGGTCAACTTAGCTGAGTTGACTCAGTTGAACTATGATAACTTTTAATTCCAAATTGGCCAAAAGAAATTTCTTTAAAATAATATTTTCTATTTTTTATTCAATTTTTCTGGATCTAGTCATAAAAGAATTTGAAGATCAAATACAAAATATATGAATTGATTTTACATGTTGTTATGCTACCACTATTGGCAGGGGAGAGCACTATTTGGTGAAAATCGATATAGTTTAACCGAATTAATTTGGTTTGGTTAATTCGGTGAATCAGTTAATTCGGTCAAAATAAAAAAAATAGTTAATTTGGTTCAGTTAATGAAAGAGATATTTTTTAGTTCGGTTAATTTTGTTTAATTGAATATTTAACCGATAACCAAATTGATTGAATTATCGATTAACCATATAATTCAGTTCGATTATCGGTCGAGACTTTTAAATTCGGTTTGGTTAACCGATCGATGCTCTCCTCTAACTATTGAGGATCATGCGCATAAAAAAAAATTTATGAATCACAAGAGAGAAATCCAAATCCACTACGACATAAAATAGTTTCATAATTTTAATTTGAATCACCAAATAGATATCTGGTTCCAGATTATTATTCACAAACTTGTTGATGGTTTTAATTCAAATTACAGATATAAATTTGATTTGAATTGAAATATTGCAACTTAATGATTTTTGTTCGAGTTGCTAGATACAGGTCTGAATCTGAACTGAAATCTTACACACGCATACAGTAAATTGATTATTTTTATGATAAAATTATTAGATTGTCTCAACTAAACAACATGTAAAATATTTTGTTAATATTAGTATCCACACATAAGTGGTGAATACCGCATCTTTGGAGCATCTTGTTCCTAAAAGAAAAATCTCACCCGACTCTCGCTATATGTGCTTATCAATCAAATCGAAATAAAAAAACCAACATAATTGTAAGAAGACAACACCCAATCATCAATTTATAATAAGAGATTAATTTTTGGACTGTGACCCGTGGGCCGAACCAACAACTAAGAAATATTTACACATGAGTCAACCCATAGATTAAATCTTAAGATTTAATTAAATGATTTAAATTAGGACAGAATGAATCATATCAGTACCAAATCATATTTGATTTTTACAAAAAAAAATAATTATCCACTATACGACTATATATGACCCTATATATTTGTTTACAATTAACGGTGAGCTTAAATTCATTAATGATAAGTGGTTTCAAGTATAATATTATGACTCATAATTATGAGTAAACTTAGTTCTTTTGAGACAACAAAATCCTAATCACTACGAATTTATAACTAATTTAATAGTTAGACTTCAACATTAGCCCCCCACGACCAACCAAGATTGAATATATAACATCCAAAGGAATTTGTTTCACATATTAGGTTCCTTCACAAAGATTTCTTAACATTTTTTCTATTAAAAACACATAAAATATGTTAAGGAAATGGATTTTTTTCTTTTTTTGGTAAGTGTAATGGAATATTAACACAATTCACCAACATGAACTACATGTACCAGAATACAATTATATATATAAAGAATGAAAGATAAAATAAAATCTTAACGTGGTGCGGCTCCCAATAAAACATACGTCTTGAATTTGCACAATTGATAAATATGTATTATAAGAATGGAAGTCTTCTGCTCAATACTCTCGAATATAGTCCTATCAACTCTATAATTCTTTGTTTGTAGGTACCAAGAATGGAAGTCCCTCCACTTAACACGTTTAGCACATAAAAGGACATTCTACTAAAGCATATAGATTTTGTCTAACTAAAACCCTACAAAAAAAACTCTACAACACCACCAAAAAATTTCATCTTGAATTCTTTGAGAGAAATCTCTCACTTAGTATATCAAGTTGCTCCTAAAAAAAAGACATTCTATGTATAAGTGTAACTACTTTTAAATTAAGTAGGATTCATCAATCTACCAAAATGATTATTTAGTAACCTAATCAACTTCCAGTTAAGTTCATTTCTTTTTTTTTCTTAGTCTTCATATTTAAAAATCTAGTCAAATTCTAACAAATTCTTCATTTGATGTTCATCTTCATCAACATCTTATCGGATGTTCATCCCCGTCAACAATCTAAAACTATTCATCTCTTGTTCCGTGATTGGAATGAACTCTTCATATGACTGGAAATGAACTGTTCACACGATTATTCAATAAGATACAAGAACTCACTAATTTTAGGAATCTAGTCAATTCTCAAGTCTCAACTAATCCTTCTTTTATTAGTATTTCTAAAATTCACCATTTTCATACATTTGTAACTTCATCTTCGTTCATACTCTGCCAAAATATGGTTTTCACTGTTGTTGGTCATGTTTTATGTCTTCTCCCTAAATAATGATACTCCAAATTATTCTCTTTTTAAGATAATCTTCTGCAAGATCCTTCTTGGTATGTTAACTCAATATCTTAAAGTTTCATCCAAACTTTTTTTCGTCTGCCAACTCTGTGCGCCCGTGGTAACTCTTCCAAATTTGTAGTGAGTGCTTCTCAAACAACCTGCTATAAGATACATGTTAGGGGAATTGGATCTGGTGCTGCGCTGCTGATTGCTGCCAGCACCGGAACGACGTCGTTTCAATACAAAAGAAAAGACATGAGGTTAAAATATTTCCAAAACCAACTACAAGGCCTTTTTGAAAATATTAATATATATGTATTACATAAATGAACATCATCTACTTGACACACTGGGAGACAATCATCCAACTCTCTAATCATTGTTGGTGGGTACCAAGAATAGAGGATTTATTCACTCTTTATCCGCATAAAAATCACTCTACTAAAACATATAGGTTTCTCATATTAAAAACCTATAACACCTAGTACTTTATATAACTAAAAAAAATTCTTTATAAATTCTCTTACAGAATACTTTAAGATGCTACCAATAAGACACCATATCTATAAGGGTACCTAATATTGAATAAAATTGGATTACCAGTTCTACCAAAACGATTTCGAACTCTAAATTTCTTTTTCTCTTCAATCTTCTATTTAAAAATATATAATCATTTCTTGATAGAAAATAATCATAGATTTTGCACTATTCCATTTAACTTAAAAGAATCATAAAATGAAACTCAGGTTTACTTGTTTTAGCTTTCAAAGCACCAGCATTCTAGTTCTACCAAACTGATCACAAAAATATTACAGTCAACATGGGGGCAACTATTCTTGATCAACTGTTTGTTAACAACTCTAGTTTTTTTTGTTCAACATAGCACAAACTTTAACACTATGCTTCCTAATAAAAGAGGAAGTTTGCTACCCACTCTTCCTAAGACACCTCTCAGTTGGGTCTTGCTAGACTCATATTTCTCACTTTTTATTATTGTTATTTTTATCAGTTACACTAGTGCCATCATTCCCTTTTCCTTTCTCAGAAGCCTCCAAAATCACCTCAATTTGGCTCACACCTTAAAATGACTGCACCATTAGAAGGATCCTTAGTGACAATAGCCACAAATCTGTTACTAGAAGCCTGGTGGTTCTCACCAAGCACAGGGTACCTTCCAGCTCCAGGGGTCGAACAATTCATTGCATCCCTAGCCACCTTCTGCCCCTTAAACACACCCTGTAGCCTCATCAAATAAGATATATCAAGATTCCTCATTTTCTTTTCTCCCAAATAATATTCTACCCAAACAAGCTAGCATTACTCTCAGTATGATCATCTTGTAATGGATTCAGCCAATACTTGTCCTAATTGGTGCATTCTTTATCCAAGAACAATATGAAAGCAGAAGAACTAACAAGAGTCTGCAGAGACTGGGGTTGAGATGAGATTTGTGTGTGTGAATAGGTCTTTCAAAAGCAAAATGTATAACATATATTGATTCCTTAAAAAAACAACAAATTGTTTCTTTCCACTGATGTTTTCATTTCTCTGACCCCCCTGGGTGACTTGTTCCTGCCACCACCAGGCAAGCCAAGATGTCTCACAAACCACAAACAGGAAATCTTATAGCATAAAGCACATGAGATTAAAGCAAAAAGGTTGTAATAGAAGTTTCTACTAGGAAGTTCAGCTAGCCAAAATGTCCCTTCTTTTCTGTTGTGTTCTTCACCCAAAGAAGAGCTCCTTTCAGATAGTTAAATGATTCCTGACCGCGCTCAAACCCTGTACAGACACATCCGGAAGGCCATAAAACAAAAACTCAGCTCCAGAGAATCAACCAACTTTAAACCACCTACAGAGCACATATTTCAGTCAATGGATGCCATTGCCATTGCTGTAGACCCCGTTAGCTGAGCCGTTGGAATATTTCGCTGCATTTCCATTCGGGCAATGCTTAGCTGCTGGAAGACCGATGCTCATTTCTTGCTTCTTTGATGTGATTTTGCTGCTTACATGCCCGCAGTTCTGCAAGACTGGGTCTAGCTGACCACTGGATGCCGCAATAAGCCCTGAAATTCATTTTGGTCATCATCTAGTAGGTGTCCAAGTATCACGAATTATAATAAAAAAATTGAGATCATTCAGGAGGATACCGAGAAACAAAGGAGAGGGTTTTCCAGGTCTTGACTTGAATTCCGGATGAAACTGAACACCAACAAAATAAGGATGATTGCGAATTTCTATGACCTGTGAACAATACAGTAAGCACGAAAGAATCAGAATAACGACGGTGCTCATCATTTTACTGTTTTTCTGAGGTCAGTACACAATCCATTAGCAAGGAAATAATATTTTATGGACTAACTTCCATGCGGCAGCCAGTTTCATCTTTTCCAACAAATGATAGACCAGACTTTTCGAATTGCTCAATCATTTCTGGGTTCACCTGCATATGTCATAATAATACCATTCAAATACAGTTTCCAGCAGAGGTGTGTAGTAAGTAGTTACATGTTTTGTGTTCAGCTCACTTCATATCTGTGTCTGTGTCTTTCATCTACTGAGCTTTCATTACCATACCTACGGAGGAAAAGCAAACTTATTAGATAATTTGACTAAGATTCGGTTTGGTTCTGGGACCACATATTTACTGAATTATTTACAATTTTGCAGCTTTGCAATCCTTGTTATTGAAGTAAGTTTTCCTTGATCCGAGTCGCATAGTTCCACCCATTTGAGTTTTAGAACCCTGCCACGAGAAAGTCAAACATATAAATACCAAGTGTCATGCCTGGTGGCAAAAGTTTGATCAACTACCTCTGGCATGAATATGACGCAAGGACTGGAAGTATGAGCATCAAATTCTGTACTGTTGGCATCTTCCATCCCTAGAACAGACCTAGCGTATTCTATGACTGCAATCTGCATTCCCAGACATATGCCGAGGTATGGAACCTGGTTTTCTCGAGCATATTTGGCAGCAAGAATTTTCCCTTGTACACCTCTATCACCAAAACCGCCGGGGACTAGAACACCATCAGCACTCTGCAAATGAGGCATCCTTTTTAGTGAGTTTATGATCCGAGGAATGGCAGGAAACTGGATAATGTATTACAGGCAAGGTTCAAGCTGCACCTTCAAGATTTCCCAAGCAGATTTGTGCGCATCAGGGGACTGCAAAGAGACCGAAATTGTTACTCTAAAACACTACACTGAATCTTGAGTCTCAAACTCAGAAACATGCATATAGAGTAGTCAAGTAGATCACCTCTTGTGCAGTTGTGTCTTCAAGGTCACCCGCGGCAACCCACTCGACGACAAGCTTTCGATGACAGGCAACAGCTGCATGGAGAAGAGCCTGCAAATACACGATCCAAGGTTATTACTCATGCGACAAAAAATCGTTAAACTGCAGGTAGACCAATTGATCGGCCAATGGTCTGCAATATTATGATCAATGGTCCGAAATACCTTCAGAACAGATAGGTATGCATCTGAGAGACCTGTATATTTCCCAACCATAGCAATTTTGACCTGCAAGGACAATATGGATAACGCATAAGATGCGAACATATCAGCACAAACAGCAGCATAACAAATGCAAAGTCCTGACTTACAGGATTACACAGCATAGCTGAAAGTTCAGTCCTAGCAGTCCATTCCTCCAAATCAGGCTCACTTTTACTGTGAGCATATCACACATCAGAGGCGTCAACTTCACGAATAATACATAAGACTTTTTTTACGAGTAAATATAATCACGAAACTGATAAACGTGAAAAGTGGCACTGCAATACGTACCCATGAAGATTCAGTCTTTTTAAGATCGCTTCATGGGCCTTCTGATCCTATTATGTGGAAGGATAAGGATTAAAGAAGCTAATAAGGCTCCCAAGATCATATCGCAAACAGTATTCAGCCAGAAGTGTCTGATCAACTTACTCTTAAAAGTAAAGGAATGTGCCAGATGTTGGGAACGTCGTAAAGTGTGATAATGTTTCCAGCCTGCGAACAAAAGGTCGCGTCAGTGATATTCTTTCCAGCAGCAAATATGAATGGATCCCTGGTAGGTGAGAGAAGTTCAGCTTTTAGCAGTACCGGCACATGACAAAACTGAGAAAGCTTTCCTTTAACATTTTCATCAAGAGCCTGTCAATTGAAAATTAGGTGCAGGGTTGAGAAAGCCTCCTTGAGTAGTGCGAAGATTTCAGGTACAACCCAAAAGAAGCTTCACAAGGACAATACCTTTGTGCTACGACATGCCAAAATATCTGGTGTCAACCCAAGTCCTCTAAGTCCCCGAACACTATGTTGAGTGGGCTTTGTTTTCTGTACATAAATGTTATTTATGAAATAACTCGACACTTGTGACGTAGGGGAAACGAAATTAGATGTAAATTATTAACTGAGTATAGCAGCTCAATCCATACCTGCTCCCCCACGACATTGAGAACTGGCACAAGACTGACATGAATCAAACAGAAATTGCCAGAATCTGGATAGACGGAAGCATCTGGTCAAACACCAATCATACTTTGAAAGAGGAGCACAACTCAGGGATACAAAAATCATACCAACGCGGTATGAGAACTGGCCGAGGGCTTCGATGAATGGCATAGATTCAATATCACCTGCATCACATATTTTTCCCTCTACAGAAATCAAATAAACAAACTAAATTGCCCATTTAGCCACGAATCAGCTAATTTGATGTACCTATGGTTCCACCCAACTCGATCACACAAACATCAGCAGAACCTTCTTTTCCATCGACTGGAATTACAGCCACGCGCTCAATCCACTCTTGGATGGCATCAGTGATGTGTGGAACAACCTTGAGAAAGTAAATTGACATATAGCAGTCAACATGTGCTAATCTTTACCAGCAAATTTCCACTGAGCAGAAAGTGTATGACATTTAGAACCTGAACTGTCTTTCCAAGATAGTCTCCTCTTCTCTCCTTGTCAAGAACAGACTGTCATCAACAAAACCACAGAATTAAGAGAAACAGAAGGAAGTAAAAGAGCGAATCCGATTTGGATATGGAAAAAAAATGACGGTACCTTGTATATCTTCCCAGTTGTAATGTTGTTGTCACGAGTTAGAGTAATGTCTAAGAACCTCTCATAGTTCCCAAGATCAAGATCCACCTACGAAGCAATCCAAAATGGTGAACCATAATGCAACAAAATGATGATGACACATATGTCAAAGTTGATAGACGTTACCTCACCACCGTCATCTAACACATAAACCTCCCCATGCTCAAAAGGAGACATAGTCCCCGCATCTGTGTTGAGGTAAGGATCTACAACCACAGAACATAAAAATGGCCATTAAACACAGATTGAAGTATACTGGGACTATAATAACTGGCAAATAATGTGAAGCTGTGAAATCGGAGCAAGTGGTCAAAACTACAAGGAGACACAATTCACCTAAGACCTCTGCATGGTCCAATAAAACCATATACTATCTTTCTCAGCCAAAGACAAAGCTTAACTTTGAGGTTCAAAAAACAAAGTGGATTACTTTTTATCCTAGAGGTAATACCATCAATCAAATCCGAGACAACAAGAAATTTGTGAGCTTCGAAGTTAGAGTATTAAAGCACAAAAAAGAGGCCCGGAGAGTTGTCACCACAGAAACACACCAATCTTTATAGATGTAACCCGAAGTCCACAAGCTTTAAGCAATACTCCAATGCTGCTAGCAGTCACACCTTTGCCAAGCCCACTCACCACGCCTCCGGTCACCAAAACATACTTCATTTTCTTATCACCTTTTCCTCACAACCTCCAATAGAAACAAAGCCGTCCTAGAAAAAAAACAATGCAGAATGTCCCACAAAAGTCAAAAAGCCCACTCCCAGAACTTCTGAATGGATAAACATAGACAACACATCAACCCAGATGAACCTAATTTATAGTAACGAATTAGGATAAAATGCAAACATGCAGCATTATCATCAACGGAGAGACTAATGAAAAAACCTTGTTCACAATGCAATGACGGAACTTACAACACAGCACCTAAGCCTTCTTTTTCTCCTCTCGGATGCTACCTGTATCCCTTCCTACAAAATCTCACAAATCACTTTATTCTCTTGGAAAGAACAACACCAAAATCACACCATTCAACGATGCCACCAACCCGGGACTTTCCTGAAAATGATAAAGATTCAATCTTTAGAACAAATTGACCACAAGCCATCAACAAACAAATTCAAAGCCAACAACCAGAACGCTGGTGCTGTGTTGTTGTTAAAGGATAACAGTTACTTGCTGCTGCTGCTGTTGTCAACTGCTGATGAAATCACCCCCTCTCCCTTTCCCTCTCCAAATTCGATTTTAGTTCGCAGGCGGCGTGGTGATGGAAAGAGCAAAACCCCCCAGCCGACTTTTTATACACCAATTTTATTTTATTTATTATTTTATATATTTTAATTTTGCGATTCTGGCTTGTTGAATCAAACGCAGGGAGTGATTTTTTTTTTCTTTTTTTAATTGCAATTAATCTTCCATTTTCGCCCTTGTGATTTGCTTGCTCGAATTTCTTATTCCGATGTTGCCCCCACGCATGTGCTCTTTTTGCTCCAAGAAGATTCAAACGTATTGTTTCGCGGAGAAATTCTTAGGTGGATTGTGCTCATCACGTGGCGGTGGAAATCACCTGTGGAGAGTTGTTAAGTTACGCGTTAAAAAGTCAAAAATAATTTCAAATCAATGATAAATCGTCACGTTTAATTTTGACTTTTTAACGCGCCACGTATTGATTACCTATTGGTGTTGTCCACCGCCACATGGTGGACATAGTCCGCCCAATAATCACTCTTGTTTCGTGTTTTGTCAATTTTGTCTTCTCTCATGCTAGGGTTTTTCCTAGTAATTGCATTTCGAGTCCTGAAATTTTAAAAAAATAATAAATGAAATGTGCCTATAAGATGTAGTAGGACCATAATTAATTAAAGGGTAAATTACAAATACATTATCTGTACTTTCACCTGATTTCAAATTAGGTACCGTACTTTGTAATTTTTCAATTTGAGTACTCTAAGACTAATTTTGAAACTAAAAAAACATTATAATTCACATTTTTGAATGTGGATTCTCATTATCATGCAATAGACTATATGATTTATAGTGTTGGTGTACTAAATCCCATGAATTGTAGTGTTTTTTGTTTCAAAATTAGTCTTAGAGTACTTGAATTGAAAAATTACAAAGTACGGTACCTGATTTGAAATCAAGTGAAAGTACAGATAATGTATTTGTAATTTACCCTTAATTAAATATTTCAATCAAAATGATATATCATTGAAACGTCATTAATTATTTAAATAATATATCATTATTATAATTCAATGTGGATTCGGGCTAAGACATCGAACGAAAGCTTTATGAATGAGATTTATATAAGATGATAAAGCTTCATAGTATGAAGCTCCTATGTTGAAGTTGGTTTATGTCTCTCTAACATGATGCGCAATCACAAATGACGAACTTGATGAACTTTATACGACGTTTTTAACTTTAAAGAGTTGTATATTCAATTAATACAGCGCTTCAAGGATAAAAACACCGTATAAACATTTCATGGACTTTATACAATGCTCTAAAATTATAAGCGATATTATATGCTTTTAGAGTTTTTTTAATAAGATTGGGCAGGACTTTTATGATGCTTTAAAATTAGTAATGTCATATATGTTTATAATTAAACATTAAAATATTAATTACAGTCGTTGTATTAATCGTTTAACAAATTAATAATAATATAATATAAAAAATAAGCATTCTAATAAGACAAGTTGGTCCATGTATAAAGCTGTATGAAAGATTTATTCGATGTGAAGGGAAGGTTTATAAAAAAAGATTTATGAGAATTGTGAATTAATATGATACAAATCTGACGTGATATGACACAAATCTACTTGTTAGATTTATTCAATTGGGATGCTCTCTTGTTCATCTGCTCATTTTCATTAAAAAAAGGACATGAAACGTAGAATGACATGTCTTGCCCATTTGTGGCAAATGTTCAAGTTTGGTGGTGTACATTAGAGTTCTTTGTTTGTCTATTTTCAGGAAATATTTCCTTGTACAATTTAAAGAGTGGA
Organism: Kalanchoe fedtschenkoi; assembly: GCA_002312845.1. NCBI lineage: Eukaryota > Viridiplantae > Streptophyta > Magnoliopsida > Saxifragales > Crassulaceae > Kalanchoe > Kalanchoe fedtschenkoi. The sequence goes on from NQLW01000085.1 coordinate 810,688, forward strand.
GGCTTAACTTGTTTAAAAATAGCATTTGCGTCGATAAAAAGGCATATATTACATCACATGTTAATTAAGTTAGTTTTGAGGAGAAGCTCAAATAATTTTTTTCTTTGTTAAATAAAAGTGGAATTCATTTGAGGTGATTCTCGACTATAACAAGAAAATTCACATGATTCAGTAAAACTCAAATAACTTTTTATATTAATTCGGATGCGATTGGTTCAACATTAACCGAAAATTATATGGTCAGAAAATTCACGTGATTCAAATATTAACTCATTGTCTGTTTCATTGCATATCTGCTGAGGGAATGAAAATTTTTATTTTTTTAGAAAAATATTTTTTTATTTATCAAGAAAAATGAACTAAACAATAACTTGATAAACAAAGTAATTATTCTCTCACTTTTCCATGAAAAGAAAAACTACTTTATTTTTTGACTATTTTCTATAACATTTTCAAAATCTAAATTATACATTAAAAAAAAGATGAATCATAATCCATAATCATCAGTGTAGCCAGTTTACGAAAGATATTAAATACCATGACTAGTTTCTCCAATATAGCAGCCACTTATACTTACCAACTATATATTCATATTAAGCTCTTCATTTTTCATGAAATTTATAATGAGAAAATGTAAATTTTTAGATTTATTTATCAAAAAAATATTTGGTAAGAAAGTTGAACAGAAAGAATTGGATTTTTTTAATTTGCCCCCATTGCACAGTTTAATTTTGAATCTATTGACTATTTTATTTCAATTTTAACTCACCTAACAAAATCACGAATGACTTTGAAGGTTTGTTTTAAGAAAATTCAGAATGACATCCCCGATTTCACTCTTAAAGTCATGCACATATCTGCTAACACATTAAAGCGGGATGGCATTCACAGTTTTTTAAAACAAACCGTTAATGTCATTAGTGGGTTTATCAAGTAAGTTAAAATTGAATAAAATACTCGAATAGGGTAGAATCAAAATTAAATAATGGAATGAGGCCAAATTAGAAAAAAAATCAAAGAAGTGAACCGAAAGAAAACCATGAAGAATAAAAAAAAAATTTCATGTTTGAGATTTGCATGGAAAAAAAGATAAAATAAAGTTAAATGAAAAACAAAAAAAAGTCTATCTTAGTTTGTTAGTTTCCCTTTAAATTTTGAGAAAAAAACTCAAAAGGGATCCTAAATTATCACGCTTACTTAATTACGGTCCGAACTATCACGATTTCAAAAAAGGTGCGATGAAAAAAAATCGGACTGATTTTGGATGATGCTTAAGATCATTTTGTTATTTCTTAAATATAATTGATCTTATAAAATTTGTTGAGAATTATGGATAATTAAATATGAAAATACGTCGCTTTCTTTATCTAGGCAAAATAATTTGATTTATTTTGATAACCAAATGACGTAATTTTCGCACACAAATCTAAATCTTATAACAATATTAGTTTAAGAATGTAATGCCAAATTTTATTTTAGAAAATCAGTCTATTTTTTTTATCGCACCATTTTTGAAAATCGTGATAGTTCGAACCGCAATTAGATAAGTGATGATAGTTCAGAATTTTTTTTTTAGTTTTATCCCTAAATTTTTACTCCGAATCAAATAGAAATACACAGAAAATTTATTTTATTTCCAATTATTTTGAACAACTCTTTATTATCCAAACCATACGCAACACGATGCTTTTGAATCAAAACGAGGGAGTCCTTTCCGAACCTAACAACTCGGGAAAAAAAATCGTACGTGTCATGCATGTTGCATGCCGTATGTTGCCCGTGGCCATAAAGATGATGGAAGAAAATAACACCATGACAATTTTTTTTTTTACTTTCAAATGTTGTTTGTGTTTTTTCGTGGAGTTGAAATCAGTTTTGAAAAAGTATGATTCTTCTCGCATTTTTTTATATAAAATAATATATAATATTTTAAAGAATAATGATGAAAATAATTTTAGTGTTTTATGAAAATATCTTTTTAAAAAAAATGAAATTAAAGCCAACTTAACTTTGGCAACTTCACATCCTCTTGATATTCTTATGAATTTACAGGATAAATTGGGCCAAGTTTTGCCACCGGTCGAATGTAATACGCGTATCATAAAATGATAATTTGATACTTATTAGTTTTTTTTATTTGTCAGAATTTATTTCTAACTTTTATTTATTATTTAATAATTTTCAATGCGTATTTAATATTAACAAATGTCTTAAAAGATTAAACTTTAATCAAATTTTATAATAATATTTCAAACAACTACCTACTAAATTTGCTCAACCAATAGAATTAATATATTCTTATTCTACAATGATTACTGCCCTGTCCTCTTTTACTTATCGTTTAATCGATTTTTTTGTTCACTTTTACTTGTCACCAAATATTTTTAATGCATATTTTATATCTACAACTACCGTCAAACATTAATGATTTCATTATCATAATCAAAGAAAAATAATTCAACATCAGTAATAATTCATCAGTTCTGCACTTTACACAAAATCTTAGAAATATATATATTAAATTCTTATCTATTAAATTTACTGCACCGCTAGCATTAAATAACACCTTAATCTAATCAATTTATTCTTAAATTATATATTTATAGACGGATAAAGTATTATATCAAAACAGAGACAGTATTTATCAGTGTCAAAAGTATATCAATCCAATTTGTTTTTTCCAACCCTAACTACATTTTCAATAAAGTTGAGGTGTGTGTTGATCGATCACGAGTCGCTCAATTTCGTTTCCTGTTAAATGCATTGACTAATTTGTTGACTTTCACGTCATAAATACTGAAATTTTCATTTCGAAATCAATTTAGGATGTCACGTTTTCAGGACCGACAGAAAATTTCCACCCAAAGGAAAGGATAAGGTTTACGTCAAAAAAATAGTGCACACAGGATGACTAGACCATGACAAAATTTTCGTTTTCTTGTCTGTTTGGTCAATGGAAGTTAAACTTCACAATCAAATCAAATCAAATCAATTTAAATTAAATTAAATTAAATTTGCGCGTGGGACTGGTTTTTTTAATAAAAAATACCTCCCGACACATAATCCAAACTTTCACTGGCATGTTCAGCATATACTAATAAGGATGTGATTCTGAGTCACAAGTTCGATTCAAGATTAAGTATGATAATTCTAATCATCCCACTCCGATCAAGGTGAGTAATAAATTGAGTTAATCACTTGATCATATTTGCGATTGAAAACATAATCAAATCCGATAAATTTTGAAAGATAATAAAAGAATATGATATTTTCCATACTCGCCCCCCACCCATATGATTCAGGTTAACCTGATATTTATTTATAAAATAATTATATAAACATATTTATTTATGAATGACGTGCTTTGTTGAATCAGCTCAGCCTGATATTTATAGTGTTTAAAATTCTAAGCTCATCAAAATATCATATTGCATTACATTCTACCAAATAATCTTCAATATGAGAAGTTTTAAAAATAATTATCATTCATAACATGCATCTCTTAAACTCAATCTTTCAATCATTCACAATTACAATATAAACATCATAAATCACCATACAATTTTTATCATTTTTCATTCTCATACTTTATGTAAGCAATTAGAAATGCGAGTGTATTGTTTTGATTCACTTATTATATTCATATGCTACATCGATTTTGATGAAGATAGTTTTCATTTCTTTTGTATGATTTATTTATTTTCTCCACACTATGTTAGTTTAATTATTTTTAAACAATATTTAAAATTGTTTTAAATATAATGAAAGAATAAAGTTTAGATACAATGTAATACTAGTGTATATTTTTTTATCTTTACTCATCTATCCAGAAATGTATTTCAATAAAAAACGTAATGTCAGTTAAACTCATGAGCTTCATTGTTCACTAGTATATTATTTTTGTATGTTAACCTTCAAAATCAGATTTGGTTCAATTGAGCAAAGAGAAATCGGAAGTGAACCTTATAGTTCTAACGAGTGCATATGCCTCATTTTAAAGACGGTTGGCCAAGACACTTCAAGTGGACGTTCCTCAGGAGACTTTCCTCAATAATCAATCTAATGTAAATAATCTTCACTTCTGACAAGTCTCGAAAGACGATCATCATCTAACAACATTCAGTTTGGAGCCAGACTTAGCATTTAAACAGTTCAAACATGATTCTTGTGCAATTTTAAAGTTTTTCAAATAAAATTTGGTTCAAAAACTCTAAATTTAATAATAAAACATAATTGGCATTTAAACAACTCCAACATGATTCGCTATTATGAAGTGCTTTAAACCAAACGTGATTCAAAAACTCTAAGGTCTCTATTACCTAATTAGTTTGAAAGGAGGCTTACTAATTAGCGATCCACCTCAGGCTCGACCACGCTCTTGTGCTTCTGCTTCCCCATCTTCATCTCTTTATACACCTTGGACGGGTTGGGGTTCTTCCCAAATGTGACCCTCTAACTTTTGTAAAAAAATTAAGTGTTGTCACCCAAATATTAAATAGGTAAGAGATACACAACTGGATTAGATAATTGAACTTTACCATGTCTCTCGCATGGGCATGCACACCCTTTGGCGCACGGCAACAAGTTACACTAAAAGAATTTAATTATGTAAATTCATTGATCATATTCATACATACAAATCATTCATACATTATCATGCATACAAGTCATTTATGTTTAATTTGTGTACTTTTTATGCATAAAATATTTGTGATGAGAAGGTGACAAAGACAATATTAGCAATGTTGCGATGTAGATGGCCATAGGTAGTGTCACCTTTGGCCAAGCAAAGAAAAAAAATACGTGGTCAGTTTTTTAAGAACATTTTGCGAGAATCTTAATTATGTAAATTTTTTGCATTTGATCAATCATATTAAGGTTATATGTTGTTAACATACTTTATATTGTAATAATTAACCTACTACTTTATGTTCAGACATACTATGTGTATAATAATGTTTTCAAGAATGAAGGAGATAAAGCAGTTTTCACACAAATTGAAATGACTATGAATAATGTTGAGATAAAGCAGTTTTCAAAAACTTAGCATCGAGTATAAAAGAACGATGCAAAATGCTAAACAAAATGAATTGTCCATGAAGAAACAAGGTCCTGAGGACTTATTTCTAGGTGTTTACAATACATTTTGCTCATACTGAAAATTTCTGAAATTTCTTAGAAGCAGGTTAGCAGCTAATACATTAAATCATAGCAAGAATCGAATCACCCACTCTATGGGCCTGAATCATTTGCATTGGTTGAAGAGGTATACCTTTGTTTATATGTATAATAATTAATGAATGAAGCAGTGAGATAAAACAGCACATACTTGAACGATACGTAAAAAAAATTTATAGGAATATACTGATAAAAAGAATGCACCTCCGACACTTGCTCAATTTTGAGAGTTAACTCCTCAAGATAAGAAAACTCATGAATTTACTTCAGAAGAATGAAAGGCTGTATTTGTAAGCATCTCTTAATTGTTTATATTTATAGTTAATAAATACTATTTACTTATCATTTGATTTACTTTGCTTACACTATACCATTTACTTATCATTTGATTTACTTAATTTGTTTCTTTTTTGTTATACATGCTTTGTTAAAAACTCAAACTATTTTGAATTGAATTTTTAGGACCGTTACAAGGCAATTTTAGAGGAAATATAAATGGCACTAGATGTCGATACGCCTCCCATGTAGAGTGGTGGCTTGAAGCTAGAGGATGAAGAAAAATAGAATTTTCGGTATTCCACGTATCGCGGAGAATGAAATTATTTTAAATCAATATGATGTGCGACAATCAAACAAGTGATATTCATTCATCATGGACTAACTACCTCTCAAATGAATTTTTTTTTGTAGGATTGTACAAAATACTTTGTTGGCTATGACTCAAATAGCGTGAATGAAAGTGTTCCAGCTGTGGAGAATAATCAACATCATGTAGCAGTTTCAAGAGATATTTTCAAGAACTTGTGGCTGCATTAGGAATAATTTTTATTAGAGTTGAGCAAGATATGCAGGTACAATTCTCATTCGCTTTTCTTGCGAGCATCTTTGATTTGTATGTTTCATTCATGCAGATGCTTATTAACATTATTGTCTGCTTTGTTTCTTTTTATTGCTACTTGTTGTGGTTCCTTTTGATTGATACATTGGCTACATAAATGTCTCAGTGTTAATGGGTATGTAGGAATATAATTGTTCAATGGTCGTTGTGTATATGGTTGTGTCGTTGTATTTTGTCTTAAAGGCGTTTTGATATTTTTGTAGCAGATATGCATATGTTCAAATTTATTTTGCTTTATTGTTGGTTGCCTTTTTAAATTTATGTTTTTTGTTTGCAACAATTATGTGTTTCAAGTTGTTGTGCTTTTTAATTATAACGTACAATTGGCAAGGTGATTTGATCCATTTATATATTATTTTGTGTTCATTTAGGTACAAGTTACACATCCCAATGATGATAGTGCATCAAACATTGATAGAGAGAACGAAGTTATACTAACTAGCTGGAGACTCATAAACTATAGTCACTCCCAAATATTAAAGTCTTTCATCTATGGATCATAATTTTTTTTTATCGCTCTATGTTACTTATTTGAGTTTTTACTTGTAGATTAGCAAAAATAAAAATTTAGTGTCAACGATATTTTGCTAAATTTCAATGTATTAATTTTATTGTCCGTACTTGTACATTATTTTTTACCTTTCGGTTTTATTTTTTGCATCATGAATATACAGCTTTTTTATTATTCATTATTTCATATTATATTTATTTGATAAAATATATTAAATAATTAATATTATTTAATTAAAAAAGAACTTTATATTAGTAAATAAAAATAATATATTAATTGAACAAATATAATTGACCATTTTGGTCCGTTTACAAATATGAGGGCAAATAAATAATTATATGTTTATATCCAATAATTGAGACCAAAATATATATGACAATATTTTAGTCTATTATAAAAATATAAACTTACTATATATATGAGTGACAAATTTTAGTCAGTTAACTCATATAGGAATAAATAAATAATTTTACAATTATTAATTTAATAGTGATAAATAAATTTCATCGATTATATAGTTGTGTGACTCATATTTTCAAAAAAAGATAAAAATAAATAGTTGATGAATATTTTATCACTTATATAAAAAATAGTATAATCCACGAGTCTTTAAGTGATCAAAATATTGACGAATATATTCGTCAAATTTATGCTCATTTGTGACTAATATTAATATAAAATTCAAGAAAATGACCGTTAATTATAATCATTTATTTGTAATGTTTTTCACTAACAATCCCGAACCCCGCCGGCTGTATTCAGTAGTCCACGACTAACATCGTGATCAAAATACATATAATCTTGATTTACTGTCAACATTAAGTGACAAGCTAGTAACACTGGATAATATTGAAAATCACCCTCATTTATTTATTTATTTAATTATTTATTTATTGTATTGATTGAACTATTAGGACAGAGGAGGTCTTCTTGTTTTATTTGATTATTCATTATCCTCAGAAAGCATGTTGTTGGCTTTTGGGATGGGTCATAGATTTAGTCCTTAATTTATGGCGAGAGAGTGAGGGGGTAGGCTAGCTAGGGCTAGGCTTGGACGGTTTCAACGGCTGATGGTTGGTGAAGGTGCACCATGTGCTCATCTGATTGATCCTCACTCCTCATGCGCCCCCAGATCTCAGGTATCCCTTCTTTCATGTTGTGGATGCTTGTTAGGGCAAAATCGGCCCCCTCTGTCTTTCTGGAGCTCCCCACCTTCATAAAAAAAAGTACCCATAAACTAATTTGCTAAGATGGAGCCATGAGAATCGAATTAGATCAAACACTTTACTAGCTGCATACACACACACCAGAACAGTGGACATCCCTGCTTCTTTTCCACTTGCAATATTGCGAGCACTATCATCGAAGAAGAGCTGTTTCATAAACCAATCAAGGTGAGAAATGAACTTCAGTTTTATCTAGCTAGCTTAGCTAGCAGTGCTGGCATGAATCAGGTGATTATTCATTTGTGAGCTAGCTTACTATTCGATGGGCGTCCACATTCGCAATCTTGATAGCTGCCTTCATGGCTTCGACTGAAGGCTTACACAGAACTCGGCTACCATCGTTATAAGGGTTCAAAGTTTCAAAGCATATCACACCTTCAAAGCAGTCCTCAAGTCCCAATTTCAGAAGGACCTTGCCGACATGAGCTCGATCCGCATTGGTGAATATCTGAGTACCAAAATCAAACTTTCAGCACATATGAATGATTCGAGACCTAAACAAAATTACTCTATGTGTGACTAGTTAAGTTGTAAATATCTATGTTACTTAAACCTAACCAATGGTATTTATTATATGTAACAGTAGTTCACGTACTATTTTGCGTTGAGGCATGGAGAGTAATAAATTTCTGAGGACTGGATCGGGCTTTAATTTATGGTAGGGCAACCTCCCGTGAACATAGGCATGGAAGTCATCATCGTCAAACTTATAACCAAGAACCTGTAAATATATATAATCCATTTATTTTATTTTGTTAGTACTTGTAAATATTAATAATATTTGTTTGATCGAGTTGGAAGCACGTAAGGTGCTCATGTAATTTAACCTTAAGACCGGCCATTGTTGTCCCATGTTCTCGGTATAAGTCCAAGCACATCTTTGGCACCACACTCTCCTCAATCTGCAACTCATTCAACATATACTCTGCACAGCAAATCCATACTTAAAACCCTAGTACTATTCCATTATTAAATACTCTATGTCATCCTCAGAATGTGTTAGTGTTACCTTACCCTAATCTCATATCTTAGAAGGGTGTTGTTATTACCTTGGATATTTAAGCGGCAGGCCAAATTGATACCTAAACTCAAGGGGTAGAGCGTGTCATCCATATCTAATGACAATCCAAATCGTATGAATGAGTTAGCATCTGTTATATCACTGGTACAAAAACAACCTAAACTATCAGATCCACACACCAAATAAATAAATATTGGATCATGTATACATGTGGATCCACGAGATGAAGTTTTTGCCCGTGAAATGGATGTTATGGAAATAGAACAAACTTGAGAAAACGTATGAACAACAGAAGACAAGGGCAAGATAAATACCAAACAACAAGCAGTCAAACATGGCTCCATCCGACCCCTCGTTGGTCCCCATGCTGTCCGAAAACCGACTACATCCTGCAAAAGCTAAGTTACAGGCTAGCATCAAAACCCTAGCTAGAATTAACTAGAACCAAATCTCATGAGAAACGTAGGTAAGAGTGATGTGGATCACAAACCTAGTGAACCCATGATTATTATGAACGATCACATGGAAGGGTTGAGAAGTCACTGCCCAAACACGCATCAAATTTATAGAAATAGAGAATGAATCTGTGATGACATGAGATGAATCAAAGTTGCGATTACACATAAGAACACACTATCGCCATTAAACTAATGAAGGGGGGTGTCGATTATTACTAATTTGTTCCATCTCTTACGAGCGTACACTTGTCTTCGTGGAATCAAATGGGAGGAAGATTGATGCTTGTGAATGAGGATTTTTGGTGATTGTGGAGGTTGATTAGAGCAGGCAATAATAATATGCACTGTATATCCCATTTTGGTTCCCTTGGTGTATGTAAACAACCATGACACATTCTTGTCACATGGCGGGACCCTACACCATGTAAAGTAGTAGCATGCGAATGCGAGTGGGGCTTTGGACCACAAATCTGATACGAAATTTGTGTGTGGTCGGTTTGATAATAGTACTATATTGTGACAGGTATTATAGATATCTTACACGTCACAGGTCTGTGTTGGAAACCGTGAACCCCCTCCTTGGAAAAACAAGAGACATTTCCTGTCGTTACCGCACTAGTGCGGGAATTAGGTTTATTTTTTTTAAAAAAAAAAATTCGGTTGGTTTAGGTTTTAACAGAATTTATAAAATGACATTCTTCTAATCTAACACAGTCTCAAATTGGCGTTGAATTGATGACGAACCAGATTCAAATTGATTTTCAAGAAAAATTTAGTTTTTAGTACCGATTTGAAATTGCGGTTGGACTTAACTCAATGCAAATTTCAGATCACAGCTCGATTTGGTATTTATGACCGTTGCAAAACACAAATAAAACAAATCGTCGTTTGAAAGGTGGTCAGTGGTCATCAGATTTAAAAAACGTGCAGACGTCTTTTCCCTATTCGTTCAATCTTCAATCTTTCTTGATCTGATTAACCCTGTGATCGATCACTCCTTCCATTTTTTTATTTGATATATCATTTCTTTTAACTTTGGATCCACCGCTTTTTCATTTTTTTGCAGCTCATCTTTCGATTCAACTCCAGTTCATCCACTGGTTCTTAGGAGTCAATTCTCATTACTCCCTCCGTCCTCTAATACATGTCGTTTACGGTTAATTTGAGTAGATTAAGGTGAAGTTAATGCTAGCGGTTGAACAAATTTAATAGGCAGGTGGTTAACATTTTTTTGAAAAAGTTCGTGCAAAAAGTAAAATTGGTAGATGATTATTGGTGAGGAATGTATTCTTTATTGATTATGATAATGAAGTGATTAATATTTGACATTTTAAGGTAGTTGTTGATATTAAATACGCATTGAAAATTGGTAAGTGACAAGTAAAAGTGAACAAAAAAATTCGGTTAAGTGACATGTAAAAGAGGACAGAGGGAGTAAATAACTAGCCGTCCTTCCAGTCAACTTCTTCTACCAGCCACTCCTTCCAGTTTATTCCCGAGTAGGGGAAAGGTCCAGTCGAACACAAATCCAGTGGAACACAAATTCAGACAATTCTTTCATCTGCATGTTCGTCTTAGGGTTGCTTGACTGAATTGGTATCTCAATTGTTGCTTATTTGACAATTTACTTAGTTGATTAACTAAATTAGTGAATTATTTGTTAATTGATAAATATGCTTTGTGTTAGGATTAGTTTGGTCGATTAGGGTGTTAGGCCCCAGGTACAGCAGCGGATAAAATAATCGAACAAGCAAGGCACAAAAGTACACCAGATTTAACGTGGTTCATCTTTAAAAGGCTACGTCCACGGGACAAACTCCGATATATTCTTCCACTAAAAATTATAGTGGGTACAAAGAGAGATTTGGGACAGACCCAAAATAGTGACACTCAAAGTGTTTCCTGAAAATACCCAAAATATTTTCCTCACTATTTTTGTCACTCCCCCAGGAAAAATTATCCCACTAATTTTTCCCCTCTCTTTCTCTCTTCCTCTCTCTATTTCTCTGAGGCTGTTTCTCGCTGTGGGATGATTCGAATGGCAGACGAACTGCCTATTTATAGGCAATTCATCCGCGTTCCTGCTGCAGAATTCGTGGAGAAATTGAATTTCTCCACCGCAACTTTTGATTTTCCTTCAGCCGCCACTATTGACTGCAGCAGCCTCCCCCTCCTTAATTTCAACCGTGTGGGTCCCACCATGTGGAGGGACCCCACCAACATAGGGTACTCAATAACAAATCTGCTTAGTTAGTGAATGGTGTTGTTTATCGAATTTGATAACTCAGTTGGAGGCACATGAAACATTTATAAAGTATTAAGATTCGTTGGACTCAGATTTCTCAGTTTATTCTATTGTTTTGATATCGAATTCGGACTTTATTAGTTAAGTGGAGCTATGTTAAATCGGTCAAATGTATTTTTCTTGTGTTGGACTTAATTAGTTAATGCGCCCGATGCATGATATACATGAGTGAAGCACATGACCTGACTTTAGAGACAAATGTGTTCGATCTCCTTGTATTGGATGGTACGAGCAGCTAGGGGTGAAGCGCTTCTACTTCAGCCATGAGCTTGGGAGAAGATGCCTCTCGGCAGAGTGAGCAAGATTATTGTTCATCCAACAGTTGTTTGGGATGAACAATGAAGTGGATGGGGGTGATCCGATGATGCTTCAATCCATCGCATACAAGTATATTGTTTTATGCATTTTATATATTAGTTTCTAATATCTTTTAAAGATCTTTCTGATAACTTACATAACCCTAATAACGTTACTGATGAGGAGGTACATATACGTATAGACCGACACCCCAAAAGGTGCCAATTTTTTATTGAGATCAGCTAGACAAATATAGCCCGACTGAGCTATGTTGAACATCACACA
>NQLW01000085.1:823309-883554 GCA_002312845.1 Kalanchoe fedtschenkoi
AAAAATAAAATAATTTATATTGGATCGTTGAACTATGATTCAGAACTCTAAACTTTTGATATAATAAAGTATGTAAGTCGGTTGTAGTAAACTTATTCGAACAACTAAAGATGAGAATTTGGTGTTGTCAGCAAATGTTGAGTAGGTGAATTACAGATAAAAAAGTTATGTCTCTTCAATTACATAATCAAACAGCAACCAAGGTAAAAGTTGGAGTTGATAGACTACTTGGCTTGGTTGTAGTTAACTCCTATACGGGTAAATGAAGATGATAATCAGGAATTACTAAGAGAAGCTGATTGAATAGACACTTTAAACTAAATTAAACTTTATTACATATTCAGAAATTAAAAAAATTATGATTCTGATTGGTATCGCGGACTACAAAGAAGAGAATCGGGAGAGACAATAGGACACCAGTTAAATTGTAGTTTTGATTAGTCACCTTACAGAAAAAATTAGAAATCGGATTTTGAAATGAGTTAATCGAGTCAGAAGTCTTTAGTTTCAGGGCCATGTGAATCAACCGCACAAGGCCTCGATATGGGGAAGGCCCAAAATTTCAACCATATGTGAATATTGAGAGTGGTGAAGAGATTGAAAATTTAGATTGAGTTTGAGAGATTATGTACATGAATGCAATGGAGATAGAATCAAAAGGTCGGACATGAGGAGATGCATATCTGCAAGAACCATGTTGATGGAGGCGACCGGTGACACAACATCATTTAGAAGATGGAGGACAGTGCTAGGATTTCTGTTTTTGTACAAAATCCCCTTGAAAAAGAATAGTAGTCTTTTTATTTTGGACTTTATCAAATTGACTCTCCAACTCCATTCAATATAATGAATTTAAGTCTATATTAATCTACTCATAAAAGTAATTTCAAATTAATTAACTAAGACAATTTACTTATGGAATTCTAACTTAAAATATTATGAATTAATATTAATATATCATTTCAAAGTTTTAAATGGTATATTCACTAAAATTGTAAATAATTAATTAAAAGTTACAACATAATATCTCTTTGAAGTCTTACGTCAATAATTTGAAATCACTTTTATTGGTGCAAAGAGCACTTACCGGAGGCCTGTCACATTTTTTTTTATTTCAATTTTACATTGTCTTATTTTTTGAACTCTAAGGTTGTGTTTGGTATAGGGAAAATTTGAGGGTAAAGAAAATTTGTGGGAAATGAGATGAAAATCTTTGTTTTGTTCAAGGAAAGTTGTGAATGGAAAATTACACGAAAAATAGGAAGGAAATTTTGTTTAAATTAAAAAATATTTTATTATTTTCTCCAAAACTTTCATCCATGACTAAACAAGAGAACAATGGAATGAATTTCATGAAGAATTTTCTAATACTTTCCTTTTTTGCCTCCATATTTTTGCTAAACAAAACACAACATAAATGTTTCTTTCCATTCGTTCATGTCATGAAATAAATTGTGTTTTTAATTTAATAAAAAAAGTTATGATAATTGTATATGATTTTTTAAACAACAGGCCTCAATATTAGTTTTGTTCAGGGCCTCAATATTGTCTGAGACGGTCCTGTTTAGGATACTCATAGATTTGGTATGTCCGGAAGACAAGCAGATTTTGATCAGTCACTCTTGGGGTCGACTGAGAGCATCTACTCTCGCTATCGATATTGTTTTGTTATACATATTAAGTGATGCATACATATATTCATCTTATGTAAATATAAATCATCTGATGAATGTAGCGGGTTCATTGAAGAATATAGCAGCACAATTGATGAATATATAAGCACAACGGATGAATACAGAGCACAAATCATCTGATGAATATAGCGGGTCAACTAATGAATATAGCAGCACAACTGATGAATATATAAGCACAACTGATGATTATAAAAAATAATTGCTGAATATTTCAGTTCGTCTGATGAATATCCCACTCATCTGATAAATATAGCTGTCGATCTAAAATAAATCATTTGATGAAGATAGCAGATTATCTGATGAATATAGTAGCACAACTGATGAATATATAAACATAAATCATCAGATGAATATAGCAGTCATCTGATGAATAGTTCACTCATTTGATGATTCTACATATATAAAATCATCTGATGAATATAGCTGCCTATCTGAAATAAATCATCTGATGAAGATGGCAGATCAACTGATGAATATAGTAGAACAAGTGATGAATATATAAGCACAACTGATGAATATAGAAGCACGAATCATCTGATGAATATAGCAGGTCAACCGATAAATATAGTAGCACAACTGATGAATATATATATAAGCACAACTGATGAATATAATTGTTCATCTGAAACAAATCATCTGATGAATGTAGCAAGTCAATTGATGAATATAGCAACACAACTGATGAATATTCAACTCAGTTGATGAATATACCAGCACAACTGATGAATATATAAAAACGACGTCGTTTTTGGCTGAGCGCAACATAAGAGGTGTGTTTAATGTGGAACACGTAAATCGACGTCATTTTTTCATCGAGATCAAAATGACATCGGGAATGAAAACACCTGCTCCCGAAACACCTAAGAATTTACATAATTTGATAGTGTCCTTGACCTCATGCACGACCTTCTATCCAAGATCACAACCCTCTTCAGCAACCCGCCCCTCTGTACGAGCATTTACACCAACACGAGTGGATCAGCACACCCTTCTCCCACTTTGATTCATCTCGCATGGTGACATATAAAATTTTGATTAATAGGTAACTTCTCTGTTTTATTTTTCTAACTACTTTCTTCCTTCTTACTAGGTTCAACCCAACTCATAACCCCGGATATTTTTATTTTTCTGGTTACTAACTTGATAAGTAGCGACCTATCCATCAACCCGACAAATCATTTTCTTTTCTCTTTCAATTTTCCCTAGCTAAACCAAACAAAGTTTGAAAGTTAGTTGATTATGGCAGGAAATTTGGCAGCAATTCAGTAGAGATAGCATGTGCAAATTATGCATGTTCCATGTCGGGGGCAAAGTGAGACAGCATAACAACGATTCACATCCCACTCAGCAATCTTATCTGAAACAGAGAAGTTGTATGTTAGGCGGGCAGACATCTTCGGACAATCAAAAAGCAGTGACGTATTGAAGAAACATTTCAACACACATAACACTCTCTACTCAACTACTATTTCTTCCATTCCACCTACGACCAAATCAAACAATACCCCTTCTCCCATTTACGTGATGATGTCACTTTTATGAGTCTTCTTCTATTTGCACTCAAAATCCAAACGGTCTACACACATGAATGCGCTTCTTCTGAGAGAGGGAGGCTTCATTGTGTCCGGTTGAGACATTCCTAGGGTTTCCACGCAAGTAAAACAAATACACCCTTCAATATTATATACAAGAATTTAAAAGAATTAAATTAATATCTATTTGCTAAAAAATATAAATAATTTATTTGGTTCATGTGCAGAATTTTTGTTACAAATTCTAATGCTTCATTAATTTAAGTTTCAAGTTTTGCTAGACAAATCAAGAGATGAAGGTTCGGTTGAGAATCGCAAATCATGTGAGAACTGAGAACTCAAGACAAAAAAAGAATCAACACACAAGACACAAAACGCGTCCACAAAACACAAGACACAAAACGCATTTTTACTTTTCTCACATTATTTACGATTTTTAATGGAACCGCACCCAAATCAAGATAATAAATCACACCAAAATTAAAATTTCTACATCGCTAAAATTTGTGAGTTGGCCCGTGTCAAGACAGGGCCGGGCTCTGCTCAACACATAAATGCGCTGCTTGAATTATTTATTAATAGGCCGGGCTGAACAGGATAGAAGTGGGCTTGAGAACAACACACTCAATTCCAATATATTATTTAAGGCCGAATCCATTAGTTAGAGGCCCAATAGAAGCCCAATATAAAACTTTTTCCAGGGCTTTATCTGTCTCAGATTCAACGGTATGAAATAAAACCACATGTTTGGAAAGGTTGTCGTTTTCTAAATCGACTGCATCTCGCAGGTAGGGTGTTCACTTAAATGAACTCGGTTGATCAAAAATTTAATCGCGGTTAACTGAATTAATTGAGAAATTCGGTTCGATTAATCGAAAAATTTGGTTCAGTTAACCGTTAAGGTTATTTGTATTTTGATTAATCAATAAAAATAAAAGTATTAATATTAAATATAAAAATTATAAAATTAGTAAAAATATTAAATATTAAAATGAAATATAAAAATTATAAAATCATTAATATTAATAAAATTAAATATAAAAAATATTGAATATAATATTAATAATAATTTAACCAAATTAATCAAAAATTTTATTATTCGATTAATAAGTTAAATTAACCAAATTTTTAATTAACCGAATATCCGATTAACCGAAAATTTGATTCGATTAATGGTTAATACTTTTGACTATCGATTAACCGATTTGGTTAACCAAATAAAAAATTCGATGTTAATAACCGATTGTTCACCCCTCCCCGCGGTCTCCGGCTGATGAAATGATCAAATTAATTGTAAATTTTGATTATTATTTTCTTCAATTTTGAGGGTGATTGGAGAATGATGTTAAAGGTCGGATCTTGCAGCTGTGGGCAATGTAGAAGATGTCTGTGAGCTACACTGCTTCTATTTAGTTGCCAAACCCATTACCCATGATTTCTTGGTAGCTGAATACGATGCTTCTTATATGTGAATTTGATGCTTCATAGTTCACCACCACCACCACCACCACCAGCAAACCAAGACTGCTGATACCATTAAACAGATGATAATAAAAAGAAAAAAAAAGAAGAAGATAGGATCTGAATACTTGCTATTTACAAACATAAACTGGATTCCCAAACTCAAAAGATCCACACAACCAGTATCACACACATACTAGGATGAGACTTGTCAGTGTCTCTTTTTGTTTTTTTTGGTTCACTCTACTTATCTTTACGGTTTGTATGTTTTGTGCAGCAACGAGCTGTTCAGACATGAGAACAGGAAGAAGATGGCGATCTGGAGCTCAAAAAGATGCTCAGGGATCACCGCGCTCATGTTCAGGAGGTGGGAAAAAAAAGGACAAAGGGAGTTTAGCTTATCAGATGGCATATCAGAAAAGGTGGACAAAAGAGAATAAACATGTCATCTTAATCTCAGTTGATGCTAGGCTTGGATGTTGAAGATGCGATTGCCACTGCCTGTGCCCAAACCTTGATCCGAGCCTTGACTTCTCGCGGATTATCACCTGCGCGTGAAACATGTCGGTCAGCCCCTCGTCACAAAAAGACTCAGAGATTGATGGTGTTAAGATATTTGAGCTAGCTAGGATAGCAGTGTGGTTTACCAGGACTGGATATGCGCCATGACGAAATGGGTGAGTTTCCACCGCTGCTGGTGTCCAGATTGGACACATTGATTGAGAGCCGGCTATGCGTTTCAAGCATTCGTTCATGTTCCAGTTCAAACCCAAGCTCCCGGCAAGCCTTCACCTCCTCCATATCCATACATATTGATCTGCTTCCTCCCTTAGGCTTGGTGATTACCATCAACCCACATCCTTCACTTTCCCCACCACTCACGCAGTAGCTGCTGCTATTGTTGGCACTCAGACTCACATGGCCAACCCTATTATTATTGCTGTTGTAGTCACCATTATCCTCCTCACCATTTAACACCACCTTACTCCGACCTCCTGGGACGCCGGTAGAACAATTTCTCCTACTACTCTTACTCCTACTTTTTGTTCTTTTATGATACCTGTTAATTTTTTGGCCTCCGTCCGGCACACTCTTCTGTGCATCAGTCTCACTGGCATAATCCTTTTTTGCCACCATCAACCGGCGCTGCGTGTTCGGAACAACTGCCCGCTTTCTCGGAGGGGTTTTGGGCAACGAATAGCAAATAACTTCACCATCATCTGACTCTGATGAAAAACCCATTGAGAACTTCCCCTTGTCCTTATTTTCATCTGAGAGTTCCTCATCAGCATCAGCACCTCCGTCAAAGCTCTCAATGGACAACCTTGACATGCTTTGCAAACTGCACATAGATGTGTAGCCGCCATGGTCAAAGCAATAAGGGTTGCTGCTGCTCCCCTGGTCAACGCCCTGGCCATTGCTGAAGCTGCTGCAAGAGGACAACCTTGAAGACAAGTACTTCTGGGGATGCTGGGCATTTTGACTCGAGCTGTGATCATACCCACCTTCACAATTCATGATATCCTCCAAGGACACATCCTCCAGCAGCTGAACTGATGAAGAAAACTGGCTCTGACTGGTAAGAGTCTCGTCTGAATCCATACTTCACCTCCTATATCACTCTTCCCACACACCACTTCTCAAATCACTCTAGTATGGCTACAGATGAATAAGATTCCTGTTTTCCTCTCAGGCTATGATCCTCACAGATATTTTGATGTTGATGATATTCAACTACCTTATTTATAAGATATACTATACTAGACCTTCTGCTCAATATTCTAAACTTCATTATATAGCTGAAGCTGATAAGTTTCTAACTTGGTATTTGTACAGTATTCCCCATCAACCCAATTTAATATACTCCGCTCATTCATTGCTTGCATATGATACATTTACATCTGTCGTCACTTGCAAGTTTATCAGACCCGGTGGTGTAATTCTGATGCTCTGTAAACACATGTTTATTCAATTCACTAAGCAAATTGATTGCCTTTGGTCTCTTTTGTTAGACAGTCAAGTCAGGTTGATGGGCGGAGAAAGCGGTCATCACCATGCCCCACACCACCTAGTACGTGACACGTACTATTTAATCAGTAGATACTAAGTGGTCCGGCGCTCGTCTGTTGCCACATACGTACGTTGTTCACGTTGGTCTGTGTGTTGAGAATTAGTATATATGAACACAGAAAGTTACCTCAATGTCCACGTTCATGCCCAATCCACAAGTTTTTAGTTCGATCCCTTTTGCGGTAGGGCTGCTCTTATCCTCTGCTGGAGAATACATAAATGAAGGGAAACCGACTTTGGAGTGATCTTAAGAATAATAAAGAAGCCCCACTGAACTTTATTGATGGGCACGGATCAATTACGTTCAGAATATTGATGTGCATGGTCTCATGTAGGAGGAAGGATAATGGATACAGATTATGAAAAAAGTTTTTGGAATCAAATGAATTCAAAAGATGGCAGAAGTATAATTTATTCTAGTGATTTTGCAGTATTTTTATAAGTGAAGAAAAGGTAGAGAGTATGGACATGTGGCGAGGATGAGTATGAGTGCCCACACCACATAGTGCTGGTGTGTCCCGGAAGCCGCGTTATATACTACTACCAGTATTGCTAGCAATTACTTTTAGTACGCGGAATGGTGGTGGGGGCGAAGCGAGACAATGACAAAGGTAACAACATCCTGGGTCTGGAGGGGGGCAGGGGGCTTTTGGGGTTTGGTTCAACCAGCGATGTGGGGGTTTGATGTTTATTTTATTTGTCTGATTTGGTTATTGATGATTAAGTGTGTGGGTATTGTGTTGTGTTGTGTTGTAATTGTGTTCATGTGCCTAGTGAGAGTCGATATGACCCGAGTGTCGGTTGTGGAAGGTTCTTAAATCAAATCTCGTCCCACCGCACTATATCTCAGTCAGGGCCTCTTTTTGCTATATTTTATTTTCTGTATAGTTTTGTTTTTTTGTAGATAGGATTTGAAATGTTGAATTCTTTGTTTTGTCTTTAACTGCAGATTTCCCTTAGTGCGGAAGAAAAAGGAAACAGACAAATATGAAGTTGACGGAAGAATTAGACGGATTCAGCAACCAGCATCTAACAAACCTCCCAAGATCAGTTGCTGGCTATAGAGGATCCTAGCAAGTATCTATCTGCACTTGCACTTGGTTAGTAGAAAATTCATGCAGCATACTTATAAAGTTAAGGGAAAACTACAGAAAGGGGGTATGAACTATCAGAGTTTTACAAATTACGGGTGTAACTATCATTTTTTGCAATTTACAGGTTTTTCAATTTTGGGACTGTTTTGTAAATAAATATTTTTCAATCAAGTCCAGATCTAATTTAAACTAATTACAAACTCACCCTCAACAAAACTAATCTAACCTAAATTACCCATGTTAATGTAAGCAAGTGTAGATTAAGATGAAGTTAATGCTAATGGTTGAACAAATTTAATGAATGTGTGGTTAGGTTAGTTTTGTTGGAGGTGAGTTTGTAATTAGTTTAAATTAGATATGGACTTGATTGAAAAATATTTACTTACAAAACAGCCCTAAAACTGAAATACCTATAAATTGCAAAAAATGGTAGTTACACCCGTAAATTGTAAAACTGTGGTAGTTCATACCCCCTTTCTGTAGTTTTCTCTAAAGTTAATGATTGAAATTTTGCACATCTAGAATTAAATTCAGTCCCTGTTGTGAACAGTGGTGTGATCAGATGGTAACTCTGATTTGAAACTTTTGACCAGGCAATGGGTTATAAATGAGGACGGTGGTATGATGCATTTTTCCTAACATATAGTGCATCATTCTTCATTTAATTCGATTGGTTAATATTTATATGTAGTTGAATTTGGGGTTCCAAGAATCAGCAATGAATTGCGCAGGCACAGATTTTAATAATAAAAAGATGAAGGTGAAAGTGAGAAAGAAAGATCCTTGCTCGAATCTGGGACCAAATCCCAACTGTTATTAAAGAAAAGTTAAAATTAGTGGAGAGGTATAGTTTAATATCTACTGTGCACAGTGCATACCAAATGAGTAATGCATCCAATGTCCTCATGATGCGGAGCATGCGAGTTAACACAAGTTAGCTTATTGGGATTTATTTTCAAATTTGACTCTTTCGCTTTGTTTCCTATCATTTGTGAACCCCCGCTTGGTTTATTTTTCATTCTGACCTTTTCGCAGTTCCGAACTGCGAAAATCCCTATTATTTTCGCTGTTCACAACTGCGAAAAGCTCCATATGATTTTCGCACTTCGTAACTGCGAAAATCATAGAGATTTTCGTAGACCACAACTGCGAAAAATCATATATCCACGTGATAATTTTTTAGGGTTTCAATTTTCGCAGTTCGGAACCGCGAAAATCTTTACGATTTTCGCACTTTGTGACTGCGAAAATTACATGGAAGATTTTCGCAGTTGCGAACAGCGAAAATAATAGGGATTTTCGCAGTTCGGAACTGCGAAAAGGTTAGAATGGAAAAAAAACCAAGCGGGAGTTCACAAATGATAGTGAACGAAGCAAAACAGTCAAATTTGTTAGTAATGGGGCAACAGCGAACAACTCATAATTCAAGAAAGAGTCGTTGAATAATTTGAAAAAACCAGTGGGCAGGCATTTATACGTATGTTGTTGTAAATTCCAGGTCCATGGAAGTGAAGTAATAAGAGAGATATAGGTATAAAGCCAACATGATGATTCCTGCAACCTGAGTTTCTGCACTTTTGCTGGCTTTCTCTATTTTAGGCATTGGGCAATTACATATTTTAGCTGCCTAAGCTTCTCATTGGCAACCTGCATAATGAGCATAACTATCATCGCAATGGTCCTTGTGTTCAGCAATGGGGATAAGACTTATCCTTTTACATGTATCTATATAACTCAATTCTGCTTACTGTTCAACATATAAACATTTCAAGATTGTTAATTGTCTGCAATATCTTGTGAACTTGTGGTCATACAGGCCATTAGGGTGGAGAAAAAAAAAATGAAATTACTTGCCTTGTGGACGTTTGTGATTTGCTTATGGGCATCATGCAGCTGACTTTCCGTTTCTTCCTCAACTTGCAACAGTATCTTTTTGTGTGACGCCTCTGTAAAAGTGAAGCGGGATGCATTAGTATTAGGGGAGTATTCATATCATCCTAGTAGTGATTGTAATCCAATATGATTGCAAATATAGCACACAATTATGTCATTTTACAATCTAGTACATTTCTTCAATCATTAAAGCATCTACGACTCTACAGCCAAAAATACGTATCGAGGCGAAGAGGAGAAAAAAAAAACACATACATGATGAAGAAAAAGGGGAAAAAAAGACAGAAAACACACACAGCCCCATACAGCTCATGCAGTTCTATAAGAAAGATATTCACTGGTAGCAGAATAATCAATACCAAACAGGGTCATAATGCAGTTCTATGACGCTCAATATCTGGCAAGTTATTTTATGATTTCTTACTCAGTTTCTCCACTGAACCCTTCAGCTCTGCCTGGTCAGTTTCCATCCCATCTATTGTGCTAATGGTGTCCTGAAGGTGCTGACCCAGAGCTTTACTGAAACTTTCATGCAGAATACGCAATTGTTCCTGTTGCTCTGCAGAGCCAAAACATTTGGAAATAAACTTATAAAGGTAGAAACAAATGGTCATGGATTTGTCTCAAGTTTCAGATATAATATGTACTTAAGTTTATGATTTTGAATAAAAATGAACATATGTTTTACCATGGAACACTGTTTCCATATGCTTTCTTTTAGACCTGCCAGTGCCTGTAACTTTTCCGCTGAAATACAATTTTCATCACAATTAGAACACGTGATCAAGAGTATAAGATTCCAGTTGTGAATAATTTACAACAGGGACTTACATATCTGTCTGAATACGGGACTTAACGTTTTGCACCTTCAAATTTATCTTTTCTGCTGTTGAGTGCAGAATCGCAGAAGACTTCTTTTTTGTAGCAAATTTCAATTTGCTTTCAAGTTTCTTTAATGCAACAGCTAACAAAGTCACAGCCCTATCACACATTCGAAACTTCCTTTTTGTCATATAAAAGTCATTACTGCACACCTTGTGCTTCAGAGCGCTTCTAAGATTTCTCATCCACCATGAGGTAGAAAGACAAACCTTGATAAACCATCATCTTCATCTTGAACCAAAGGAGTGTCGAATGCATAATCTTCATCATTTGCTGCGGAAACACAGTACTATGAATATTCAGAGCAAGTGTACATTTCACATGATAAGAAAAGAGATATTTTACAAAACTTGAATCCTTTGGGGTAGGAGACGTTTCTGGAAATTCATCAATTCTGGTTGCCCATTGACAGCGAGCACGTTTCCCTCGACGAAGAAACAAACTTGGACTCTCAGTAAAAACTTCTGGCGAGGACATAATTTTCTCTTGACCAACGCCTGCTTATGAGGATGAGTATTAGATGGAGAGAGAGTTCTGAAATTGAATGCATATGAACCCAGTATTTTCAGTCCTCCGAGTTTAACAAAAATATATGTTGGTCTTCGATGCCATTAGTAAAGTAGACATGCCACTGAATAATAGACAACAAAAACCTAATGAGAAGATCACTATACTCACGGAACTATCATCAAAGAACATCAACAATACCTTTCTAAGTGGTTTTAATATCATTTACAGAGTGAAATGCACCAGACAATACAAATTAGGGAGCCCACATTCCTGTTGGGCAGTTTTGAGATAACTTAACTTCTTATGATACATGTCTCCAATCCATCGTAATTCTGAAGATAACTCAAGTACCATCTAAGTGCTTGTTATCAGGTCTACTATGTAGAAAAACTAGATATTCAGTTAATAGAGTCGAAAGCAACCAAGGAGAACTTATCTGAAAGCTCTCCTTGTATGAAATATATATTACAAAATAAAATGGTCAAAGAGAATCTTACTGTTGCATTTCACTCCAATGAGTGAATTGTCGTCCGAACTGTCAGAGCTGCAGTCTTCAAGTGCTGATTTCTTTAAACTCGTAGGTGAATTTCCAGCAGGGGAACCTTCAACTTCAAGCTCCCTTTTATCATCCTGATTAGGTTTACATTAAGAAAAAGAAAAAGAAGGGAATACGTGAACACGGCATGAATGGAACAACACACATGGAAGTTAAGGATACAGATGATTCAGTCAACACTTCTGATGAACAACGCTCTGGTTTTGAAGTCTGCCAATCACCAAAGCTGCTAATCTTTACTCCCATGAATGTTTTTTCTTCCATTACAGAAGCAGTATGGAGTCCTTTTATGTGTTCAGTTTTTCCTGTTGGTTGGGGAGATGTACTTCCTCTAGGTGTTGCAGCTTTCGATGTGGGGCTTCGCAAACTTTCCTGAGGCTCAAATACTTTCTCAGAGGTTGCATTTCCAGAACCTTCATGAAGGGCTTCATTTTCTTTTGAATGGACAATTTTGTCAACTGAATTCCCTCCCTTCTTAGCAACTTTAAATCGAAAGCCTGTCTGCCGGATTCCAATTTCTGGCATGACGTGCTCTTTATCATTAGGAGGGTTGATTTGATGACAATCTCTTCCAGTACCAAGAGATGTGATCTTATGAGGTGGTGTATCTTGATGAAAGCCTGTCTGTTGGACTCTACCCTCTGGTATGATTTTTTCTGTATCATTCAAAGGAGAGCCATGCTCACTACCTTCAGTTTTATCACCCTGGCCCAGTGCTTTATCGTGAGGTTTTGTTGATATCTTTGTATAAGCTGAAGCCCTTGACTTGGTGCCAGGTTTCTCAAAGAAGGAAATTTTGCGTGGTTCAATCCTGGCACCCTTTATCTCCATTTTCTTCACATTGGATAGGTGGGAAGTACTTTTTTGTGCCTTGGACCTGTTGTAATTACCTTCAGCTTTGACAATGGTGTCTTTCTTCTTTAGCTGGTGACTATAAGACAGTCCATTAGCAGCTTTCTTTGGCAATGCTGTTGGTGGAGCTCTCTTTCGTGTAGAAGAGCGAGTAACTGGCCTCTTAACAATATTATTCGGGCTCTCAGAATCAGTTTCAATGGGATCAGAGTTCAGCCCAGATTTAAAAGCAGCTTCATTAGTGTTCTTTTCAAAAAGGGTTTCAGCATTATTCCTGGAAGTGCCGCTGACATTTTTCTCATCGTCGTTCGAGTCTGTTTTCTGATGATTCACATGAGTACCTGACACTGAACCTGTTTTTCTGGTATGATCTTGGTTTTCAGTTAACTCTTTATCTTCATCTGGAAAAGTATCAGGCCCGAGTATCTCCAAAAGTTTCATCTTCAGGGCATCACTGGGTCTATTTATTGGTTTATCCTCAATAACTATAGTGTCAGAAGCCACTTCTTCTGCAGCATGTTGTGTGGTTTCTGGGTTCACGGCATTCAAATATTGTTTTCTACTCTTAGCAGAGTTTGAAGCATGCTCTGTGAAGGACCTAAAAATATGTGAATGAGGAAACCCATTCAGCTCATGTTTGACATCAAAATGTGGAGTTGAAGCTTGTTCGTGAATAAGGGTCTTCAAAGCTGGTGATTTCTGTTTAGGGCTTATCCAGGGAGACCTCTCTTGCTCCGGAAATTGAATTCCCTTTCCTAAGCTGGGGCCTCCGCTGCCTTTCTTCTCAGAGATACCTCCTACAGAATTTTTATTGATTGGTTTTGGGTGTTTTGCAATGGGCTCCAGCCTCTTGGCTCCTACATCAGACCCATGTTGTGCTTTCTGGACTGAGTCCGCCACTATCCCTATTGACATCTTCTGGGACGGACTAGATGGGTGGAAATTACTTCCACCGCTGCGACAGCCGCCGAAATCCTAGAGAATGTAAAGAGGATGAATGCAAACTGCCCACTATAAGGTAGAATACTGAGCATGGCTTCCAACATATCAATTTTGAAATCTACTTAAGGTCATTGTTAGACCATGGATCAGAGACATGTCTCTGGTTCAATGCATTACCATTCAGTTTAGCGACTGGTGTAAATAACTAAACATCAAAAATGGAAAAACGGAACCAGAATAAAAATATTGCAGCCAAGGAAAATATGGGAGAATGAGGAGCAAAAGATGAATCTTAGTGCAGCATTTTGGAATTGTAACTACTTACTTCATTTGAATTTGGCAGCTTCTCAACCGGCATCATGCCGCCTTCAACCTGCAGAATCAAATTGAGCACACGAACTATTTAGTGGAGATAATAGCCAAATTAAAGTTCCCATCTCACAAACCGATTTCAGAATTAAGAAAACCCTTAAGCTACCCTAACAACATTGGCTGCAAACCCTAGAATTCCAACCAACCAAGCGGATTCAGTTCACTCTCCTTCAGCAAAACCCCAAAACACCCGAAACTCGAGTCAGCATCCGCTAATTTCAAACCGCAAATCTTCTCGGATCATCGAAACATACATGGAAACCCACCAAATCCTAACATATATTGACACGAGCTCGATATCCACTCAAATCAGCGAATGCTAAAACCCTATATCAACCGAATGAAACAAGCCGGGACCGAAAAACAACACGTAAACGGGGCTCACTTACTCAGCTTCAAAATTGGAGCCGAAATCAACTTTTCAGTGGTACGATCAGCTTGGGACGACCGCAGAAATCGAGCTCGCGAGGTTGCAGATCGAAAACGCTGAAAAACACCAGACGCGCCAAAAAAAAGATCGAATTTCGTAAATGAAGCCAAGCCGTAAAACGGCTCATGCATACTTAACTTGCACTAGATGCGCATTGCGCACACCCTACTTTCCCCTAATTTTCAGAAGCAGGCCCTCGTAACGAACTCGCTCATTTACAAGTAAATGCGCACTCCAGTGTATTATGACGCTAGTTCAAAAAATTATATAATAAATAAAAATTACTTTCTCTTTCCTTTAATACATGTCGTTTAAGCTTAATTTGAGTAGATGAAGATGAAATAAATGCTAGCGGTTGAATAAATTTAATGAGTTGGTGATTGATATTTTTAAAAAAAAATTCATGCAAAAAGTAAAAATGGTAGATTATTACTGATTATGAATGATTTTTTTATTGATTATGATAAATAAGTGATTAATGTTTGATATTTTAAGATAGTTATTGATATTAAATATGTATCGAAAATTATTAAGTGAGAAATAAAAATGTAAAAAAAATTGAGAGATGGGAGTATTCACATTCAGAAACCCAGGTGTTCGGTTTACACTTTGCTGCCAAACAGCTTCCAACAATATTCAATCAAGTACGAGAAAAATAGAAATAACAAATGAATGCATGGACTCTGGTCTGACACTCATTTACAGGACACAATAGAGGAGCCACGAACTTGGGAAGCACGTGCTGGATGTGGATCCTTTTTACCTTCCGGTGATGGCAGAAAACGGGGCTAGTTCTCCACCAGTATGCGAAGAATCAGCGCTGATCAGGTTGAAGGAGGCATGCATGGCAGGCCACATGAACACTGGCTTCTCCACAGGGACTTCCAGTGGCGTGGCCTCCCCGGTCAGGACTTGCATCACCGTCCTCATTGACGGCCGTTGAAACGGATTAGGATGGCAACAAGCCAGGCCCAGTATGAGCACACACTCCATCTGCTCCCTGTGTTCTGCACTCGTCTCTCTGTCAACCCTGGAGTCGATAGCGTCAATGATTCTGTCTTTTCTGTGAAGCTCCCACACCCACTCCGCGATGCTTACTGCTTGGTTTTTCTCCAGGTGGCCGGGTTTCCGGCCAGAGGACACTTCTAGCAGCACGATGCCAAATGCGTACACGTCAGTCTCAGCAGTGGCCCTCCCCGTGTGGAAGATCTCTGGAGCCATGTACCCTGGGGTGCCTGCGATCTCTTTAGTCGTGTGGTGTGTTTTTTCGCTTGCTTTTATGGTCCTGGCCAACCCGAAGTCTCCGAGTTTCGGATTCATGTCCAAGTCCAACATGATGTTACTAGGTTTTATGTCCCGGTGCAGAACACGCCTCTCGCAGCCCGAGTGCAAGTAGTCCAAGGCCTGCGCCACGCCGCAAATTATGTTAAACCTCACCTCCCAGCTGTTCATGGCAGCCGCGGCTGCTGGACATGAGGCTGAGGCAACGATTGGTGATGATGCCGAGTTATTGTGGGCTGGACTCATCGGCTCATCTTCCCCGAAAATGAGCTTGTCTAGGCTGCCATTAGGCATGAACTCGTAGACTAGGATCAGCTCGTTGTTGTCATAGCACCAGCCAACTAGTTTCACTAGGTTTCTGTGATGCAAGTTTCCTATGGTTGTAACTTCGGATAGGAACTCTTGCTTACCTTGTCGGGAATCCTTTGAGATTCGTTTCACCGCGACTTCTTTGTCATGCAGCACGCCTTTATAGACCGTGCCGAAGCCTCCTTCGCCTAGTTTGTTTTTGGAGCTGAAGTTGTTTGTGGCCTGCTTGAGCTCTTTGAGCTGGCACTTATGTGGAGATGTGGCTGACATGCTGATGGCTCTCTCCAGCTCAGGATACTCTTCTTGCCGGCTGATTTGCTCCAATTTGCGCCAATGAGGGCGCAAGATTAAGAAAGCGCTCACAACGATGATGATCAGGGCTAAAGGGGCTACGATCCAGATCCAGAGACGGCTAGATGGGTGATCCTTCTCATCATTGCTCTTAAAGGTCCACGACTTGATGCAATTGAGCTGCGTGTAAACTCCGGTCGACGCTGAGAAGCCAACATAGACATCTTCAGGCAGATAACTCGATAAGTCAACTGGGTATGAGATGATCGAATCCATTCTGCCCTCTCTTGTATCATTGAACATGTAGACCGAAACATTTAGGACTTTCAAAACTCCGTCATAGATGATTGTGGCCACCACATCGATGCCGCTGGCTAGGGAGACACCATTTTCAGTTAGAGACACTTGAGTTATCGAGTCTATGCTGTTTAAATCCAACCCGACATGGTTTCCATCGACATCATTCGTCTCATTGCTCTTAAGGGTATCAAATTCAACTGCCAAAATGTTGCTTGAGGCTGACCCATTTGTGGAAGCATTCACAATTCCAAGCCATTGACCGGAACTGGTGCCGGGCATCACCGAGCCATTTTGAGCCACTATGAAGGCCACACCCTCACCGCCGTATGGTTGCGTGACCGGCGTGATGTTCATCACGAAAGTCGTGTTGAAGGACGACGTGACGTTCTTCTTCTTGTCGTAGAGCTTCAACGGGTACTTGTACATGATGCGGCCAGACAGGTTCGCCATGTTGGAGCCGAATGAGTCGTAGGTCACCTGCAACGCGTTCCTCGCCAAGTCCGATGACCCCAGAAGCACAAACTCTGCCGCATCCTCGTTAGAGAATCCCTGAAAACTGAAATCAAGCGGTTGAACTCCGACTAGCAGGACCAACAAAAGTATTGCAGGAACATGGAGGGTCTTAGAAAGTGAGCAAGTCATGCTGATCATCAGAGAAATGATCTTGTCGATTTGCATTACATACAGCCTGCTTGTTACTACTTGATGCTTTGTTTAATAGCGCCTGACGAGGCATTCTAAGCTGGCTACTTGTTTAAGGATCGATGCCTTGTCCGGTTGTGGAGAGCAGCATTGACGAGGAAACTTCCATGTACAGAATTTCCTTGTTTGAATGATACATAAAAGTAAATGTCGATATTAATTATTATAGTGTGTTTGAATGCATTAATTAATGTTAATCACATCATTAACATTATATTATATGTTTTTGTGATGTTGAGGGATCGTGCATTTCTCCACCTAATAGTGATGTTAAAATTATCGATTTTATGATGTATATATAACTTTGGATTTAGGTATATTTTTGTCGGGGCGGATCAGATGAAAACCACTTTAGATTTGTAAACTAAGAACTATTTGTGATCGTTCGATTAATAATACGTGTACACTTGAGATTAAATCAAAATTTATCCATTTTAATAAATAACATAATAATTAAGATAAGAGAGATTGTGTTAGCGTAAAAAAAGATATGATTGATTTGAATTCCACTTTTTTAGCAGTTGACTTTTTTTTTCTAAAATCAGTGCTTCTGTTTTTTGACGATTTAGTTTCTTTTTCGTAATTTATCTCTTGTCATTTTCAATAAAAAACGCACATGATCCCTTTTATGTATTTTGGTGCACAATTCAATCTCTTTGCATTGGTGCACGATTCAATATATGTGCAATGGTGTACGACTCAATCTCGGTGCATGGTTCTGAAACCAAATAAATCATGATTTTCACAGTTTACAAATCTAAAATGATTTTCATTTGATCCACATTCTATCTTTGTCAATTCATCTATAATAGTATATACAATGATAATTAGATAACTTCGATCGTGCCTATTTGCTAATAATGAATAATTTATGAGAAAAGATTGCAAATGGCATTTTGATTTGCATCTCTGGGGCTCTGTCGGGGAATCTATGGAAAATCAAAATGAAATGGAAAATAAATTTTCATTTTTACGTGATTTGGTTAGGGTAGGAAATTGTACGAAATATATGAAAAAATTTTAATTTAATCATATTTTCTTTTAAATTTCTTTCCCTTTTCGTTTCCTCTAAATTAAATATGGAAATTTTAATTTTTACCTCACATTTTTTTCCCTTTCATCATCCTAACCAGAGCCTTATATTTCAAAAAGTGTGCTGGGAATTAGGTCCCCTCTCTCTTCATTTAATTGAATTTTTTTGTTCATTTTTATTTTTCCATTACGTAATATTTTTAATGCATATTTAGTATCTACAACTATCTTAAAAAGTCAAACATTAATGATTTCATAATCATAATCAATAAAAAATAATTCTACACTAGTAACAATCCATCAATTCTACTTTTTACACAAAATTTAAAAAAAATATATACATTAAATCCTTACCTATTAAATATATTTAACTGTTAGTATGAAATATCACTTTAATCTACTCAACTTAACCTTAAACGATATATCATTTATTTCCTCTCAAACTCTATTCCATAATTGGAAAATGGCTTGAATTTAGTGCTATGCTCGGCCAAAATGATAAATATATTTGGCTGAAAACAAATTAGGCAATAAGTCACACACCCATGTGCTAAACTTGTTCGTCATGAATAGTTGTTTGTCTCCCTTAGAGACAAATATTCAAACTTCAAGATATAAATGATAATTCAAAGTTGTTTATATTTGTCAACTTTGTAATTTCATCACCATTCAGGTCAGGTACACATAGATAGACAATGACAATTGGCTGGGGTTTTTATTTAATTTATATACTCATTAATTAAGTAATTTAATTAAAAGTTGCCAAACCCCAACAAAATAAAAAACAAATATATATTAGTATCCATAACCATAAGCATATATATACTTTTCAACTTTTGACTAGTTCAAGAATCAACTCCATTTTATATTTGCTGGCAGCCGCTTCTCCAACACCTAAATTTAAAAGGTATATTAAGTAAGAAGACTTCACATTTGGTCTTGATTTATTTTTAGTTTAATTTATACATATAGGTCGATATGAGATGTAGATAAGTTAATGAAATGCGTTTGTATGTCAATCAACAGCTGCTTATTAGTTATTAGTAGATTTAATTCACATTTTTGAAGCTCTTAGGCTATGTTTGGTTTAGGGAAAGTGGAGGATAATGAAAATAGATTGAAAAATGAGCACAATGGATGAAAATTATATATAAAAAAAGTCGAATTAATAAGTGTTTTTATATACTTTTATTATTCATTCTAACCAAACAATGAAAACTTAAGTGAAATCCCCTTTTGGCAATAGGATTCCTTATGAAGACCGCCCAAATTACAAGATAATTACAAGGTGACATATCATAAATAAATAAATAGAAGATTTAGGGCTCATTCTACATATCTTCGCACACACAAAAGTCCGGGGATTCTGTCGTTCAGAGTTGAAGCATTATAAGACTAAGCCTTCTTCTACCTTTTCAGTTTTACTTTCATTATTATTGTGATTATATTATTATGATACGTACTGAGTAGCCTCATAATTCTAGGATCCTATGGTTCTTAAGTTGTTGTGAAGTTGGATTCATGTTGATCAATTAAAAGTATTTTTGTCCATATTTGTTCGTGCTCTTTGAATATACTAAGTATGACTGGTGTATGATTTATTGACGAATTTATCTTGCATCCATTATTATAGGGACACCTAGGAATGTGTTTATTCAAAGTTTAAATATGCATGCTATAAGAACTTAGTTTAGGATTAAATCTTTAGGCTAGAATATTTCATCCCACAAAGACCAAAATTGGATTAGTTTAGATATTTTACTTAGTTGTAGTCAATGACCCTAGTCAACCGAAGACCAGAATCGGGAGTTGGCATAGAAATATTGAGTTGTTTATTTATTTTGTTGCATGTTCATGTAATATTAGTGTATCTAGTATTTATGAGCTACGAAGACCAGAATCGAGAAACAACACAATACGAAATCAATTGTAGTCAATAATTTACTGCGTATGAGCACCCCGCATGTGAATTATTGAGTGGTATGCCGTATTATTGAAATTAAATGATACACTGCGGATGATTATTTATGCTTCAAGAATAACATGGTAGTTTGCATATAACTTAGGTGAAGTATAAATCCTAGAATGTTTCCATAATCTGACTACAACTTTCCTTTCACCTTTGCTTTTGTTTTGCGTAGTGACAAATTCAATCCAAAACCAATAGTCTGGGATTAAATAATCATTAGCTATGACATTAGTGCCTCTGACAAGCCTTACTTGCTCCTATAGGTTCGACTCGAACTTTTCGAATATATTTGACTACAACTAATTCCTAAAACAAAACATTTACATATATGTAGGGTCAAAATAACGCATTGTCAGAATTTCCTAAAACAGTAGCGCAACTGCATATGTCTTTGTTGCTAGGATGACAACCTACTGAAAGCATGTTAAATATATAGGATTCAACCATTGACTTAAGAGTATGATGAGGATAGATTAAGAGTAATTATATATGACTAGTCACATGATTATGGATGATAAGTGCATATATGTTTACTGAATTCAACTCATGAATATGATTTCATCTTTAGCATTGATAATCAACAATCTCACAAGTGAAGCAACTTGAACTATATGTTTATCCTACTGACTTATCTACTTCCTGTGCAGATTTCTTTCAATTCAAAACTTCTAATATACTGAGTCTTTTTCTTTGACCATTGTTAGTCACTAAGATTCAGGAACTTAGTCCCTAAGATTCAACCCTAAACTTACTATTAACTAGTCAAATATAAATTTATTTGCATAGGATAGCCGAACAACGATTCTATCATAGATAATGTCTAAACCTCCGATGTATGTCATTATACAACGTATTTACTCAAGATTCTTAGTGAGGAAATAGGGACTGTGACTAGATTGAGACTGATTCATCATTGATTCAGTTCATTATTGATCGATTGCATAAGACGAGAAACCAACACATGTGAATTAAGATATATATTATACTAAAAATTTTGATTTTTTGAAATGGTGCAAGTATGAAACAAACTTGTCTGTCAAACGAGACTCCTTCGGCCATGAAACCATCACCTGCTCCAAGTGTGCATCGAATATCATTAACAACTGGTTATTGTAGTCTAATGTCGGAAGGGAAGCTTCACGATTAAGGATCACATCCACAATGACTTTCACATGCGTCTCTCAAATCGCATCCATGCTCAATACACGGCCCAAGTATGCTTTTCTGATTCAAGCCACATCATGGTACTCATTGGATCTAGCACCTCTAAATATCATTAATAAACACTGCCGCCCAACCTATAGTCAAAGAAATAATGCCACATGAATGTCAAAAAAATGCATAGTATGATTCACGACTATGGAGGTTCATACCATCAAAATCTCATCAAACGGATTGCCAGAAGATCCACTCTATTCATGACTTGTTCTAGAGGCATCTTGTGAGATTGATCCAAGCGTGATGCACTCCACTCCATATGTGTAGTCCATAGACGGATGATATGTCTCGTCATGCATAAATGAGTTGCATGTGATGAACCATACTGCGTTTAAGCGTTTGATCGCATCTTCTCCTCCGAATCAAAGTACTTGTAGCCCTTTTTTGATGACTGCTTTTGGCCAAAGTACTTTGAGGGAGTAATCATGTGAGCAAAGTACTTGTAGCCCTTGCATTGGCACTGGTTGAAAGTGAGAACAATGAGAGTTAAAGTTAATTTATGAGTTGTATAAGGGCGAGAGTAACTGATTCAGATGGATTGCGTATCATAACGGATAGGCACGTTGTCATAATACATGCCATGAGGTCTGATCGGTCACTGCCTAGAGCACACCACATAATTTGTGTTAGACTCTTTGTCAGTAATGTCATGACCCGTGTCTGGAAGGTTGAGATGAAGAAATTTTTTGCTATTGTTACTTGTCAGAATTAGCCCAAAAAATTAATTTTATGTTCAAAGATTTGATGGAATTTCTTAAACCTAACTATAATATTAGTCAATGGTTAATAGACACATCTAGAGAGCATTCGTTGACGACATACAATTAATTTAGAATACGTTGGGGGTCAGTGACTACAAATGTTAATGAGGTATTCAATGGAGTTATTAAATGTTATAGGGATTTGTCTAATAACAACATTAGTTCACAAAATCAATCAAACCATTACATTGTGACCAGATGAGAATATTATGCTGCTCTTAGTAAGAGATACACATCAAGGATTTAGGAAAAATTTAGGGTGAGAAAATGTGCATTTCATCAGGTAACATTGTATGACCAATCGACTGGGTTGGCTTCAGTGGATGAACCATGAGCGTGAGGTACACATGAAAATAAAACATGTACTTTGGTAAGAGACAATTCTTCCACTACCCTTGCTCACATTCACTTAGAGTCATTAGGACGCTCAAAATCAACAAGTATTATGGGGTTGCAGATGAATACAAGATAGAGGCGCATAATAACACATGGGCCACTGCATTTCATCCCATTTCACCCCAACCATTGGTTCGAGAGACCACCAACCAAGGGCAGGATGACATCGAGAAGGCGTCATAATGAGATGGATGGGGTGGGTGATAGCAGTCGAAGTAAGAGTAATAGAAGGACTACTACTCCCGCAATGGGAAGAAGAAAGTGTGTGGAATCTACAAGCGGGTCGGTCACAACCATGTCGGTTGTTCAGAGCGAATGTAGCTTATGTTTATCTGTGTTTGAACAATATATTTGTACTTGAGACTTGTATTAAAATTTGTGTGTTGGTTGTTGACAATATTATGAAGTATGTTTCGTTAAGTATACGACGGAGTCATTATACCGACAGGGATCAAAACATATTGTGTAACCATTGCAAAAGCAGTGAACATTCAACCAGGCTCAAGCATTTTAAACTTGTAAACTTTAGTACTATGAAACACGAAGTTCAATTAAAGCATTGATGTTAGTGCGATGTTTAATTTCATAATCATCAAGATTATTTTCCGCAAAGATACTGTCAATCTTTGTTTTTATCAAGTGCGAAGCTTTCTTAAGAAGGTTCACTGATGACATTGGTGAAGATGTAAACCATCTTCTTTAATCATGAGGGATAAAATAACACATAGGTGGTTGAACTGTGCAAGAATTCAAAAGTGACATCTTAGTGGTTAACACCAGCGAAGATAAAAAAATTTGTTGTTGTTAAGCGTGAAGAGGGTAATTGGATAGAAAACTAAATGAGTATGCAAATTTGATACTAAACGAAGAAAAGAGGCGAAATTTACAACAACAAAAATCAAATTGAAATTCATGAAGTCTGATGAAAAAGGATGAACCCCAAAATATCACCTTCCACACTCTCTGGGCCAAGTAACCCGATGCTCTCTAATTAATCACAAGCTTGTTTGGAAGGCAGGTTATTGTGCTGCTTGTTAGTTTCTCTACCCACAATTTTATTCAAAGTAAGTTCATTTGATGTTTGAGGCTTTCCATTGAGAGGGTTCATAACCTCAATGTGACAGTTAGGAGCGAGGAGAAGTTGTAGTAGTACAATGGATTCTCACAACATCTCAATAAAGTTTACCATTCACTACATTGAAGTTCACTCATTGGGAAAGAAATCATATTATAGGCCATGAGCAAGATGAGGCAATAAAATGGCGCTTGAGAGATCAACAGAGAAACACTGAGGCTTGATTCCTGAGTTTGGAGAGAAAGGAAAAGAAAAGAAAGAGAATGATTAGAGGGTGAAAAAGAAAAATAGGTGTTTCTGAGTTCACGAGGGAAAGGAAGGATAAGAGTAAAAATAAAATAAAATTACTAAAATGACCTATATAAAAAAATCCGATTGGTTAAAAACTAAGAGAATAAGGGCATTATGGTCTTTATGCACCAAATACATCTCTTTCCCTCCATCCAAATCCACCCAACTCCCTCCTTAAAAAACATTCAGTAACAGCCCAACTAGTCGTCTTCTTCCAAATCCTCAAAATTATAGCCACCATAGGCAAGCTGATCAGATATCTTCTACTCATCATCCCATAACTGGCTATTGAGTTTTCTAGTTCATCCAAATCTCATGGAAGTGAAAAATACAGCAGACTATATTTCGCTCATCTGTTGAAGTTGAGTACAAAATTTTATAGTTCGTTGATTTTCTAAGGTTTTTAATTACTAAGACAATGAGGGTTCGAGTTTCGCGATTGACGCCAAATTGGGGATCTGATCCACGACCTTGAGCTCAAGATCGCACTGAACTACACAGTGAATTCATTCTGATTTCGTGGAGCAAGTTTAGTTGCATGAGAAATCACAATAAAGGTTCAAAAAAATGGGTCCAACAGGGAATTAAAAATGACATAGTTTCATCTCTGTGCACTCCCAAACTCAGAACTAGCGGCTACTAAAGAGGCTATGAGGATTAAAACTCGAGCAAAATGTAAAGAGAATACAGCAGCAGGCTGTCATCAGACCCATTCTGATCCAACATCAAACCAGAAATATCGACCATGAGAATTAACCTGAAAGACCATGGGTAGAAAATCTTGGAGGCTACTTGTACAATTTAGCAATGACTAAGAACAAAACTGTATTTGGGATTCAACAAGGTTACGTAACTCTCCTCTTACGATGTTCTATTTTTTTTCTACTTTTAAAGTGAAACAAAAACATTGTGGGTTGGGAATCAAGACATCTTGTGGATCCTAGGCAATTGTCCCAGTCGATTTCTGCTGAAAGATAGACACCAATCTGTATCTCATGCCTACAAATTTTTGCATAGCAAGGATATATGCACGGATTAGCTAGGTTCTGGGGGACCCACTTTCAAGCTCTGCATCCACTCGAGGAAGCTGGGATCGTCAAAGTGAATGAAGCTGCTTTTTAGTTTCGTTCTCTGATCAACTGTCAGTGAGCGAAGCTGGGGAAATCTTGCCTCCTGGTAAAAAAAACGCATTATAAACAGCCCAATACCTGCGAAACATTAACACACTAACCATGCAGAACTAGTGGATATTTTTTTATCACATTACCTGCTCATAAGGAGGATCTTTGTGTGCTGGTATGAGACGTGAAACGAGATAACGCCCTTGAGAGCTTCCCTCCTGTTGCCAAACAGTTGCGCACATATTTAATTAGCTCTGCCTTTTTTGATTCAGATGATAAAAATACCTAGTTGCTGCCGGAGAATAATTATGAAATAACAAAGAGCCACAGTGAAGGAGATTCACTCTGAATGCTAGTATCCGGGGAGCTGGGAATCGTATCTCAGAAAGCTCCTCTGCGAGGGTTCTACAAGCTGCCAAAGCTGCTGCACATCTTGCTTCATCTGCTGCAAGCTCAGCTCCCTAAACATAATGCAGTAAGAAAAGAGTAATATTAATAATGGAGCAAGCCATTGGCGAACAAGGCACTAGGGTACTAAAGGAAAATGCTCCAAGAGCATTTGAAATTCACTGCCCCATCAATTCAAACTTCAGATGCTTCCCAAGTTCAAATGATAAAAGTACCACGGAGATTTAGAGAAAAGTCGAGTGGCTTACCAGCCAAATAAAAATATCCGTGCCATGGTCAAGAACAAGGGCTGAATCAGACTGCAGCGCTAGGTCATAAGCCGGTAGCTCCTCAAAAGTGCCACCCTCCTTATGCATAAGGCATCGGGGTGCCACCATTCTCAGAGAGAGATCAAATGACGCATTCAAGAACAGATTTCTATACACTAGTCTCTCATCTTCGTGCCCAACAATGCCTCCCAAAAGAGGCCCTCTTCGAAGATGGAACAAGTGTTCTGACAACAGTGAGAGCTCCTTAGGGAACCGATGCATATTCGATTTGGTTAGAGGAGGCCCAAATCTCAAAGCGATGTCTTTTATTCTTTCGTCCAAGTTTGATCGCATGCTGACAGCCTCTGCGGCGGTTGTGGCTCGCAGCAGGGTTCTCTTAGCAACAAGAACTGCAGCTACATCATCTTGAACACTGGCTAGATGCTGTGAAATACTGTCTGTGGTAGGCAGCCTGACTGTAATCACTCTGGAAATATTGGCCTGATAGACATTGGCATACTGAACAGAGAACTGGAAATAAACATAATCTGTCTTGATATCTCTCTTTGTCTCCATGGAGATTGCAAAGCTCTGGCTTTCTTCAACACTTGGCATTTGTATGTAAAGTGCAGAGTCATTCTTAAATGTCTCGTAGGTGTCTACATGAGCTTCCTCTCCAGGACCAATAACTTGGGTAATGAGGATATCATCAGCACAGCGGATTTCAAGCAGACCGCGTGCTCCTGATGCCCTGTTCGAAGCTCGCTGCAAATTAACACCGAATGCCTCGCCAAAATCGTCATGAAGCACCAGCACACCGCCAGAAGCTTTTGCAAGGGGCTGAAGAATTGGAACCCTGACTGGACATGTCCCCGCACATAGTATGTCAATTACAATGTCATGTCGCTGCGCCTTCCTGCCCAAATTATCCATCCATTTCAATGCTGTTTTCTCGAGATGAGGGTAGTTGGGGTGGGTCAGCGAATGAGGAACTGACCCAGGGCCGTAAGTGTTGGGTCCACCAGCACAAACAATTATCCTGCTATTGCCTCCAACTCTTTTTACTACACCACCGGTAATCTCAGCAGAAGGCCCCCGGATTATGGCCATAGCGACCTCCACGGCTGCACCTAAGCACCTGTCTCTTGAAGGTTCTCGTATGTCTAACTTGTAAGGCCTCAGAGAGGAGATGATACTGTTCACGACAGGCAGCGCTTCACGAATAGGTGACAAGTAGATCCCCAGTCCGTGAATCAGAGATTTCAGGTCCTCCGCTGTCGGTGATTTCTCGCCATGAAGTACATCAGCAGAAGCAACAGAACGCTCACCAAAATCATACACTGAGATGGTACGGCTGTAGAGGATAACTCCGACTCTAGTAGTTGGGGGCAGCGAGTCCACGAACGCATGCAAGGAGCTCTGTAGATGCTGCAGGTGCTGCTCTCCTAAACATTCATCAATTACAAGAACTACTGGCGCGGATATTCTTGAATCAGATACTGGAATGAATCCGGGCCTCATATTCCCGGTCTGAATGAAATCAACAATAGGAGATGATAGTTCAGGAAAGCTGCGAAGCTCTTCCTTGCTGGAAGCGATATACTCTCCATTGCTTCCGTTCAAATTTCTGCACACTACGCACTGCCACTGACCTGATCCGAGTAATATTTTACAATAAACATTTGAATAAGCTCCACAGTTTTGGCAACGATGTGGATCACGCTGTATAATTTGAGGACCAGATGAGATCTCCCTCCCAGGACAAACCAATGCCCCGAAGCCCAAACTAGGAATATTAGCCTGCTTCTTCTGCTTCAACACCTACCAAAAGAGAAATTGTTTCAGTACATGCATTGGAGATAAATCAGTCCAAGATGATAAAAGCATTTGCTAAATCAGTGAGCTTACTGAAGGCTCAAATTGCAGATAAACATATGAAAAGTTAAAGAGTACCTTATGAGCTGAAAACAAAACGTATGCTGCCTCATCAACAGTCTGCGTCTCTTCTATGACATCAGAAACTTGGCGGTCTATCTCAGCCAACCCATTTGAGAAGTGAGGAGGCGAAGACGTGGGAAGGGACGTTCCAGATGAGAAGGCCACAGGCTGAGGAGTTGCAGGCGGAGTCCTGAAAGGCACAGCAGCAGGGAGAACGGGTGAAGTAAAAATAGGAGGACCAGGAGGAGTGCTCATGTGGGGCACCGGACTACCACCTCTAGCCCCATTGGAAGGCGACATCATACTGGGAGTTCTCATTGATGGGGATGCATCTGATTGGAATTTCGGCTGAGGAAATTTGGGAGGCAAAGGGGAGGAAGATGGAGGGGGCGGGATTGGAGAATTCTCAGATTGAGGGGATGGGTTAATGGGGGCAATGGTGACAGGGTAGCCACGGGAATCCGGAGGTAAATTAATCATATCTGATCCTAATTTGTAACCTTAAACACAGATTGCAAGCAAGAACCAGCAACAATCTGAAATTCAAATTCACATAAATCCCAATCAGCGAAACTCCCAAATGCAATGAGCCCTAAACCACAAAAAATACAACAACATTCAAACACAAGAATGATAAACTCATGATTAAAGACAATCTCAACCGATCAAACCCAGAAGCACCCATTTCAAACATCACACAGTTCAATTCAATTCAATTGAAGAACAAAACCCTGGAAAGCCCAAAAAGAATCAATCTTGATCAGATCAAAACCGACTAGGACTGAGCCTCAGCTCCCGCAATTAGCCCT
Source organism: Kalanchoe fedtschenkoi (assembly GCA_002312845.1). Classification (NCBI taxonomy): domain Eukaryota; kingdom Viridiplantae; phylum Streptophyta; class Magnoliopsida; order Saxifragales; family Crassulaceae; genus Kalanchoe; species Kalanchoe fedtschenkoi. The sequence goes on from NQLW01000085.1 coordinate 851,747, forward strand.
ACTCGATCTCAAATTCACATCGCCTAATCAAGTGACGCCGGACACGAATCGACACACTCACCCAAGAAAACCAAGCCAACCAGAGCCAGCAATGCCCAATTCAAAACCAATTAGCAAAATCAAGATCGAAACGAATCCGACAAGTCACCTTTCCCGAGACGGATCAGAGCAAGTCCGATTGAGAAATCAGGACGATGTCGGTCATAAGTTAGAAACTCGATCCAGTTCCAAGTATCCTCCGGTTTTGAGAATCTCCGAGCTCGGAGTTGGAAGAGCAATTTGGTGTTCTTCGTTTCCTCGGAGACTCTCTACCTCGCGGTCACGCGTGCGTCTTGTCTTCGACGACGCTTCGTGTTTATGTCATGTTGTGAATTGTGATACGGTGGATCAGCGCCGACCCGTGAACATGGAAACTCAATGGTGTGGGAGCATGGGATGGAAGGTGAAACTGGTCTAAACGATGTCGTTATGAACGAAAGAAATTCAATAAAAAATTGGAAAGGGGATCAAAGTGAAATAGAATAAGTACGGGGTCAAATGGGTCTTTTATTTTAGTTTGGGGGTGGATATTGAATAACTGACTTTTTTTACGTCGTCGTTTCCGAGCGAGAATGCGCGGTGAGGTCTCAAGGAAGAGAGAGAATGAATCGGAGTGAGAGCCTTGGAGGATTGAAATCGGAGAAGACGACGTTGGATTTCTGAGTCGGCGTTGACGGACTGTAAAAGAGCCTGTCTGAGATTGTCAACGTACTGGGATTCGGGGATTCGTTATGGCTGAAGAACCTCCGCATCCGCCAGTCAGGCTGATGAACTTTGTATCTGAAGAACAGGTGCATTCTAACCCTGGAAAGCATTATTCGAAAAAATTGGATTTTGAAACTGTGGTTGTATTTGTCTTTGAAGATTGAATGTGGGTTTCATTTTTGAGGTCAGATTGTTGGGTGTTTTTGCAGTTGGACGAGGTCAAGAGGACTAGAGGTGAAAGGGTTGAGGACGGGACTGCCCAGAGAGACAGGCCTCTTTTTGAGGTATGGTTGGAATCTATTCATGCCTTTGTTATTTTAGCTTTGAGCTTTCTAGCTGCAATGTGAACTTGTGTGACTGCTACACATACAGCTTGCTATTGGATTGTATGTATTCGAAATCGGTGGTTAGTATGGAGAGGCTGTAGTTCTATATGGTACATATGGTTGTGATGTTATACTAGAACTGTGGTTAATGGCACAAATATTAACTTCTTGTATTCTCAAAGCTTGATGAGTTTCTTAACAACACTGTATTAAGTCCGCCACTGTATTTTGTTTTCTGTTATTTCTGCACAAAGCGTTGTGTCTCAAAGTGTGGTATAGAATTTAAAGCTTCTGCTGAGGAGGTGGATTTTGTAGTGCCCACAGTTTTTAATATTCGATGTTTGCAGATTCTGAAAGAAAACAAGGACAAGAAAGATGCTGAATTCAATGAGAGGTTTAAGCATAGTAAGTTCTTCTACCATCCTTTCAGTTTCAGTTTCATATTTACGACTAGCAAAACATAATTGGAGAATGGTCGCATGATCTTGGTGGCAGTCTTGTCAATTCCGCCCATCTCCATTGTCAAATTTTGCTTGCATGACAGTTCAGTTGTCCGCACAAGGGTGCTTACATTTTTAGTGGCTTCCTTCACTGTAGGACCACCCAAAGCATTGGATGAAGATGAGACCGAATTTTTGGATACCCTGGAGATGGTGTGTTAGTTATCAACTCTTTTAGTCTGTCAAATCCCTTTAATTCGTTTTGAGTCTTTCGGCGTTCTGATAGACTCTTATCTGTTTCCAGTCTAGGAGAGAGTATGAAAAAAAGTTGGCGCGTGATGAAGAGATGCAACTACGAAGTTTCCAAGTAAATTGCTATCACTAATTTTGGCAAAGTTCATAATAATGCATCTACTGTTGTTTGACAACTGCTGTTTAAAGTCATACTGAAATCTGTATTAAGACAACGAAGCTATAATTTCTAATGATTCTGTCTTCTGGTTTGCATTGGTTAAAAAAGTGACATTATTGAATGCGGGTATGTCCTCTTTCGCAGGCTGCAGTTGCAGCACAGTCAAACATTGTACGCGAGCTGAAGGAAGCACCTCCTGATCCTGTAGCAGAGGTACCTAAAAAGGTATATCAACCGAAGGAATACAGACAAATTAATTTCCAAAGAAACAGTTCTATTTCATTCATTCTTGATTGGCTTGAAGGTTTTGGGTGGAAAAGTATCCAAAGAAAAGAAAAAATTATTAGTTTGATGAGTGTGTTGCTGAAGCTTATTTGGCAAAGCATTCGTCTTAGCAAATATTCCTGACCTGCAGGAACAAAATCCGGCTGTAAAGAAGAATGTGCATTCTCGTCCAGTAAATGTGATCATCAAAGTGAAGCCCCAAGCTAAAAAAGCAAAGACTGATCAGGCCAGTGCAGAAGAGCAACCATCTGAATCCATCAAAGCACTGGATACCGGTGCACAAATGGCTCAATGTAAAGCAGAGACACCCAATGGTAACGCTGATTCTTGTAACACTGCTACTAAGTTGGGTCTAGTTTCCTACAGTGATGAGAGTGATGATGATTAATGTTTTAGTTTTGACAGTCACACGGTTCAGTGGTTTTTGTCTCCCTGATCGTGATGACGAACTGTATATATAGGTTATAGAATTAGCTGGCTGCAGTTGAACTTGGTGTAAACATTATGTGATAATCCATGATATAACAAGTATTTTCAGATCCAATATTTGAAGTTTTTTTTTTCATCGAAGTTTAGTGGCTGACTTTTTCTACCATTGAGTCATATCCCTTCATTTGTCCCCAGTGGTGAGCTCATGTAGAAAAGGACAATGGGAGATGTGGCAAATTTTACTTACGTGATTTTTGGACGTACCTGGTGCAAGCTGCTGATGAAGTTGTGGACTTGTGGGCATTTGCCAAATCACGCACGTTGTTTTCTGTATGTGCGCAAAATGATATAATTTATTTTGATAACCAAATGACGTAATTTTCGCATACAAATCTAAGTCTAATAATAATATTAGGTCTGAAATGTAATGGTAAATTTTATTTTAGAAAATCAATCAATTTTTTTTTCATCGCACTATTTTTATAAATCGTGATAGTTCTGACCTCAATTGGGTAAGTGGTGATAATTTAGAGTCCCTTTTGAATTTTATCCCTTTTTAAAATAAATATTCTTGTTTTTGGCTTCCGGTTCATGATTTCACAGTAGTTGAATTTTAAATTTGAATTTGTTGTCTTCCAATGAAAACCACTGTGTTTCTCCAAGCAAGCCATCATCCCCATTTTACACTCAATTTCATCATCAAGCAATCAACTTTCTCAAAACACACGGAAAAAAACCCTAACTTTAATACAAAATCGCGCCCAGTCCCATGAATCTCCCACGCACAAGAAGACGCTCATCACCGATTCAATGGACGCACAACCTCTTCTTCTTTCCACCAAACCCACTTCACCAATAACTCAACCCGCTGACCTCACATTCAAGCTACCTTTCTCTCAGTCAACCCCACTTCTATTCCCCGAAATCCATCCCCAACCCATCTCAAATCCCCCACGATAATGGCGTCCCAGGTCCCCAAGATTCCATCTTTAGATCACATTCATCGTTGCAAAGGAATGGGTTGCACCGCTCTAAGATGGCTCGGGCCATTTGATTATGAGGGAGCTTAATGCTGTGGAGGCTGAGGCTCGGAAGCCGGAGTCTCAGTCTGGCTCCATTATCAGGCAAGGGATGGTATTGCTGGTGTTGTATTTGGTTTTAAGGATTGTGACCTATTATATTAATAGGGAGAATTTTTCTGTGGTAGAGACCAACCCGGTTGGTGATGCCTTGCACTTTTGTAAGTTGACCATGTGCTAATTTGATTTGGATTCATAGACGTGCTGCTTAGTGGGATTGTGAACTATGTGCTGGATTCACAAGAAAACATGATACTCACTGGGATTCAGGTGAATAAGGAAAAATCCCATGATGGGTTTTCAACTAGGGATTATATAATTTATGTGTAGAAGGGGAGGGTGTGGATACAGTTGAGGATCGGGTTGGGGATTTCAGTGTTGCTTCTCTGCATTAGGACTGGGACAGTTGTTTTGTGCAGTTTTGAGGATTTGGACTCTGGTGGATTCGGTTTACTTGTCGGTCATGTCTGTCACGACTGTGGGCTATGGAGATAGAGCATTTTAGAATTAGATGATGCCTGGGCCGTTGTTAGCTGCTGTGGGTTATGAGGATTTGCCTGCGGCTGATATCAACCATCATGGATTCATCAGGTATGTGAGAGTGAAGTTTCTATTTTTCTTCCAGTTATTTCATAACCACATTTCAGATATCAATAGGTTGAATCATCCTTACTGCACTTGCCTAGCTCCGGGTTTTCCTAAACTGTTACGCTTAGTTAGGTTTTTAGTATTCTAATTGACGCTCTAATCTCTGCACCCACTTGCTTGCAGCTTGTAGTTTACAACTAAGTGATGTGGAATGTTGCTAGGTTTTTCATTTAATATAGTGGCAGAATAAGAGAGGTATGTCCAGTTGAGGATGCAAACATATGTTTTCAGCTATGGAGTTCACCCTTTCCTTAATTTGGTTCTATTGGAAATCTTCGGTTTATATAGTAAATTAGTATCAGTCCCGGAGATGGTTTCCCTTGATAAGTGACTTCATATCAATTCTAGTGCAAGTTGTGGACACATTCTGCATTTCTAATCTCCCTGATGTCATTGTGCAAGTGACTACAACATATTTATTAAAACTAGACTAAAAGTTAAATTGGTCTATCGGTTCCTGATTCACTGATTAGAATGATCGTGACAAATAATTTGACCGCCGATCCAGTTAAATGTAATGAACGCATTATATTATTATACTATCAGTGCGTTGGACTACAAAATAATCAAATTATCTAGTCTAACGGTTGAAATCTTGCTGGCTGTGCAAGCCTCCTCCAGTTCTAATATGAGCTCCCTATTTTTTGCCATTAACCAAGTTTTAATCATTTTACCACAGATTAGTGGAATGAATCTGTTCACAGCAGTATTGGGCGGTTTAAGCAGTTTTACATTGAACTGGTCGATTTGATCTGATTCTATCTTGTTTAATGTAGAATCCGGTATGTGTCAGTAAATTAGACCGAACTCCGGTCAAATTGCCAATAACTATGGATTACAGGCTTGTGACCAAGTCTTTGAAATCACACTGTTAGAAAGGTTTTAGGCATTTTTTTTTCTGGTTGTTATGTATGTCTGCGCTACCACAAGAAAAGAGCCCTAACATTTTTAAATATCAGAAACCTCTTCCCCGTGACTCCTTTAAGAACTTATGCTGAAAAGCATGATCACCTGATAAACCAATGAGGTTGCATTAACCTCTCATGTGAAACCTTTTGAAGCATATGAAATGACTGCCATTAATATATCAGAAACACTTGAAGAATGCATCAGGCTTGTAACATTGAAATTACTTGTCAAAACGACATCGTTTTAAATTGAGTAGCCAGCAAACAAGTAAAAAGAAGTCGTTTTGGGCCGCACAGCAAATTGCAGCGCAACACTGGATCCAGTTCCTTAGAAATGAAGATTACATATGCTGCACGGAACTGTTTCCCTTTTTGGGTCTTTGTTCACATTTTTGAATTCATTATTCTGCATTTGCCGATCTGATCCGGTTTTGATAACAATGTGTATTTTACGCGAGTCATATCAGTGTCAATCAAACTTGTAACAATTAACTAAAAACCCACCCACTCTCGTTTGGTTCTGCCACTGCTCTCAGCATGCTGTGCTCAGTATCAGGGTGGTCTGACCGGGGCCAGCCTGTGACGCCTAGCTTGGTATGAATTCTGGCAAGTACTTGGACTCTGAATGTATGATTCAAATGAATGTAGTTGGTACACATACTTATCCAGTTGTGTAATGTGTTGACCTCTGTTAAATGGTGATTGGTTTGCACACACAGTCCGTGTCAGCACTTACTTCCGCTTCTTAATGAAGTAACTCATCTGTTTAACTTTTTTCTGTATTGCAGCAGATCAGAATACGTGATCAACAAGCTCAGAGACATGGGAAACGTCACAGAGAAATCCATAATGCAGATCTGCGGACTCTCACAATTCTGGAAAGATAAACGCTAACTGTTATCTTGGAGAGTCCGAGTCGCATGTGATGTAAAAAAAATGAAGACACTGATGTTCTTTAAAACAAAGGAGTAGAAACATCCACCCATAATTTGCGCACCAGTTTCAGTTAGGGAGGGGGCACGTGATTCTTTATTGGGGGTGGTCTCAGCAAGACACTGGAAATGGAACACTAAGCAGGTAATAATAAAGTAACATATTTCTTGAGGTTGTAGAGTTAGTCTGCACATCAAAATCGTAGATCATTGCTCTTGCGCATCCTTGTAGATTCGTAGTAAAAGGTTGATCTTGAGATACTACTGCTGATATCAATTAAAGTCACTTCGGATTTCTGGGGTCAGGCAAACCGTATAGGGAGGGATTGTATTCCCTATGTATATTGTAGAAGATCATAAATACAAACAAAAAAAGCAGTTAGATTTCTACTTCTGCCAGTTTCATTGATGACTTCAAAGTCTATACATCACGTATTATTTTGCGCCTAACTTTGACAGGATGATCTCACCCTAAATTTGAGCGAGCAAAGTTGTTATACATCTTGATCAAGTGGGGACACAGGCTGCATAAATACATACAGTAGATCAACAGTGGTTACTCTCACTCCCTTCTTGAGACTCATGTGATCCAGGCAGAGGTATAAGGAGAGTTGGATGAAAATGCTGGCATGCCAGTGATGCATATATCTGCCGACTTTCTTTGCTTGTCTTTCTTCCGCAAACTCTTCCTGACCAGGAAGGCATATTCTACTTTCTACATGGTATTGGTTGTCATCTAGAGTTGAAACTCTCTAAGTAAAAGGTGGCTTTGGGTTGTTGTAACGAGTACAGTTGTGCTACTTTAGTTTGCATTTCATTTTCGCATCTCCCTCTCAAACTCATTCTTGGCTGTCTGCCATTGGTGGACTCTCGGAGTCAGAGGGGACCTGATAATATATAATCCATTCACCTGTCCATAATGGGTCACAACTGTTTATGGGTTTGCTTATCTTATGATGCAAGGAAAAACCCTTCAATTATGAGCCTCAACTCAAGTTGCTCCCACTCGCTGTACCTGTGCCAGTAGCTGTAGTTGTCGAAAGCAACGTATTAAGTTTATCTTACTAGTAGCTTCCCTTTTGGTTTTAGTTTTTGAGCATTGCTGGATTAATTTCTCACACGCATTTATTTTGCTGAAATTGGCTGAGCAGGTTTATGTGTCAAATGTATCAATGAAAGCACTGAGGTTCTCTTCTCCCACAAAACCTGCCTGTGCAGAGAAGCTTCCTGAGAAGCTTGAGAAAGTGTCAGGTGGTGTATCACCTGTCGAATTAAATATCACACATTTCATCAAAGCAGAAATTTCTACTGTGAAACTGGAAGTGTGCTGTCTCAATGGATTGGTACTCCTCATATCCATGAATCAAAGATAAAAAATAGTCTAATAAATGTAAAAGAGATAGGCAGGACCAGGAAAGTGCGCTACTTCACGGCGTGGTTGATAAAGAAAGGAAAACAACACATGACTGATTTCTCTACCCAACTACAGTCACAATCACAGTTTAATGTGATATTTTGAAAAAATTATTTTTATCACTAATAAATATTTATCATGAGATATTTTAATTTTTCAATACGATCTTTCCATATCCATCCAAAAATGATGTTGTCCACTAAATACTATTATTATTATTATTATTATTAAAATTTGGTGTGTGGAAAACATCATTGGGGGATCCTGTATCTGGATTCTGCACAATCATCATGCCAAAAAACTTCACTACGAAGATCTAATCAATGCAGACAACCTCAGACCAAATACCACCAAAAATCTGGTGCCACCAGCAGGATGTTTCTCACTATTTCATACTCAAATACTCACTGGCTCAATCAAACAATCAATCAAGCAGTGGCGGAATTAAAAAATTTGCTTTACGGGTATGATTTTTTTTTTAAGAAAAAACTGAACAAGATATAAAAATAAGAAATATAATATTCATTAGCTTAATTGTGGTTTAAAATTTTTTTTAAAGCTGAACGGGGATACGAGAATTAGAAATATAATATTTATAATCTTAATTTAGGGTATAAAAATTAAAAATATATCTTTTTACTTTAAATTAGGAGCAGTTTGACCTGAACTGGGTGGACAGTTGTCCTCGCTGTTCACCCAGTAATACCGCCCCTGCAATCAAGGCTCCTGTTACAATTTGTAAATATAAGTCTTTTATTTAATTATTATTAATTTTGAGTTCAATCAGGTTTCACTTAATCATGTTTAATATTATGATCACGTTTCAATGAATAGAATGGTATCATTGACTCTAAGGTTGTTCAGCTATGTACATATTTTTATTATCACGATTCATTAAAAATGTATTGTTTGATTTATTTTAATTTGTTCATGAAATTTATTTACTAAATAGGAAGTTTATTATAAAAATAATATAGAGATAAAATGTTATATTAAATATATAGTAAAATGGTTCGATTTGATTCGGTTTGTTTTGAAAAATATCAAAAATCATAACCGAACCACTGTCAAAGGCACATCGGTGACAAACAAGAGCAAGGATATTGGTGTGGAAGCTACAGTGGAGGATAAGGAATTGCGACCCCAAATGCCACAAAGAAGAGCCTAACAGTAGGACTCCAAAAGGTGACCTATAATTCACCACAAAGAGGACTAGCGGGAGCTCAAAGACAAACAAAAAATTTAAAAATAGGCAAAACAAGGCCGCAAAAAAAGTGCAGAGGACAAGAAGTGTGAGAAGGTCCTTCAAATTATGCAATCCCCTAGGCCCCTCAATTAAATCAGGTAAAACCACAAGGTTGGAGAGAGAATACCCCTTAAACCTCCTTTATCTTAAATGACAATCACTTTTTAAAATGTTAGGAGAACAATCAATAAGACTAAGCAGCAAGGAGTGAGTAAATTTATTAGGATCCATAAATCTTCTTGTCGTGTTTTGATAAAACATAAGCTAAATGCTAGTAAACTAAAAAAAGTTGTGAAAGCTGTTTTTTCTTCTCATTGAGTGACTTTGTATGACTTTATTTATTATATACTACATGTAGAATTTTATTAGGTTGAGATCTCAACCTTATGAGCATCCCTCTTATTTTTATGATAAGCAAATTATCCATGACTTACATAATGCTAGGGGATAGAAAACCTCTATGAGATTTTGTTCCTAATTTAACCAATAACTTTCATGAGCCAACGTCGAGTCCAGTTCTAATAAGTCATTTTGCAGTGATCTGAATTCTACTTGTGTAAATCAAGGCGTTATTCAGCACAGTCTATTTCTTTAAGGTAATTTTAGCATCTTATATGTTGCAACTTACGTAAGCAATTGTTGTATTTCCGGAATGTTGGACAATATAAAATAATCTGCCATGCAACACTCTTCTTTAGATAATGCGACAGATTGAGACTATCCATATCCTTTCTCATGGTGGTTGAATATGGATATCAGAGTTTTGATCTTATCAATGAATTATAATGATTAAAGGATTCTGAAAAATATCCTGCTTCTTCACGTATAGAAGCATTAACCATAGAAGCCTCGACATGTCTTTTATTTGTATACTTCTTCTTCAACACATGCATGTATCTCTCGAAAGAATGCATTCATCTATATTGAACTAGACCGCCTAACAAAGCTTCTTCAGCGAGATAAACTATTAGATGCTCCATGGAGTCCCAAAAATTAGGCGGGTATTGAGTTTCAACTTACATAAAGCTATGACTATGCTTTCATTAGACCATACAGACGCTCCACATGGATGGAAGAAGCACATATTTTTTAAAAAAATTGGCTAACACCGACTTCCGTATTTACAGTGAAAGCAAACATTACAACACAATCTGTAGTATTATTTCCATAAACAAATGACAATCATGACTTTTCATTCCATCTAGCTTATGATTATCTTCATCAATACAGCTAGCCATGTTGGACACGAAATCATCAAGAAACTTCAGTGTCTTGATCCATCGACACACTTCAATGGCATCAACATCATCCAACAAATATTTGGCCTCCGGTGAGAAAAATTTATTATTTTGCATATCAACTGCCTCGAGTAATTTTCTATTACAAATAACTGCAATGTCTTTTCTAAAATCAAGAATGTCTTTCAAATGTTTTAAAACCTTCATAATTGTGCTAAACAAATTGTCGACAACATTTATCTCGATGTGCATCACACCAAAATTGGGTCGGAGTAGATTGTGTTTCCAATATGGAAGATCCCAAAAAAATGTTTTTCTTTGTCCAATTGTGATTTTGACCATATTCAGGGAGTTTTCCAACCATTGGTGCATCCGTGATACTCGGAAAATGACAGATCTCCTCATTTATAATTTCTTTGCCAGAGATTCTCATCGGTTGTTGTCCTCCCTATATAACATTCTTTTGAACAACACTTTATTTCTCTTGTACAGATGATTTCTTGGTAGAAATTTGCGGTGGTAATCAAACTAAGTTGTCTTCCTACAATTGTGAAGATAATATCCGATATTTTGATATATGCAAACCGGACATGCAAGTGTTTCTTGTGTTTGCAATCCTGCAACAATGGCGTAAGCAGGAAAGTCGTTAACTTTCCACATCAAGGCGGCGCGCATTTGAATGTTTGAACATTCTGATGCATCATGTTGGGACTCTGATTTCCTAAAGAAGTCTAAGCTCATCAATAAGGGATTGCAAGTAGACATCAATCCTCTTATCAGGACCTTGCGAATCGGGAATTATGCATTTCAAGAACAGATAACGTTGTTTCATGCATAATCATGGGGGGTAGATTATATGGAGTAACAATCACCGGCCAACACGAGTATGACTTGCCACCAATTCCAGAGAAATGAGAGAAACCATCAATTCACAAACCAAACCTCACATTTCGAGAATCTTCTATGAAGTCCGGGTACATAGTATCCAAAATCTTCCATGCCTTAGCATTAGACGGATGTGTCATTACACATGGGTAGACCCTTTTTTATTTTTCATGCTAACACATATGTCTTGCCGTTTTGGCAGATTGAAATAATCTGATGAGCCATGAAATTAATGATAAGAAGAACATATTTTTACGGACCACCACGCCGCTCCTCAAGTCACCATTCTGTTTGTATCTCACTTCATCATAAAATTTACATGTGCTCGGAGCTTCATCATTTTTGTAAAACAACATGTAGTTCCTCACACAAGCATTAATTTTGACGTACGGTTACTCAAACTTCGCAGCCACCTTCTTCGTCTCGTAAAAATTGTGAGGAAAAGTGTTATTCTCCTATAGTAGATCGCGGAACAAACCACATAACTCGTCATATGTACTTTCTGACATGTTAGATGTTGACTTTATATCCAACATCCTCATGTTCACCGAATCATCTGTGTGGGAAGAATTATTTACAGACTATAGTGATTGTCCTAATGTTAAATTTTGAAAAGTAATGTTTATTTATAAAGCAAAAAAAAAGACCTTCTGTAAACAAATCTGAAAAATAGTCAAAATTAGGAAAATCTACAACAACAAAAAAATTAAATATAGAAATACTCATTATGCACAAAATTATGTCAACAAATAAAAAATTGGTATGTTCTGAAAAGAGTAGGAAAAAGTTTCGATATATTATAATATGAAGCGCTCCGAAACAACGTGTCACATGACCCGAAAAATTCTTTTGCAAATAAAATGTACATCGAACCTCGCTATGTTATCCGAAAATGTTCCAACCTGTCCCACAAGATATAATCCCGCGTGAAATCCACTGCTGCCCCAAAAACATTAACCCCAAAAAGTCCCGAGCATGATTGGAAAAAAGATCCGTCCTATTTAGAGTTAGAGGTTTTTTTAACCATAAACCTTTTCCATCCGTTACAAATCCTATTATTGTTTGAAACACATCCGGAAAAAAAATGCCAGACCATGTGAGGTCTGAAAATCTAAGCCCACAAAAAGTTTTAATTCTGGTAGTAAATAACAATTATACTTTCCAAATTTAAACATTTTTTCCGCAGATTTTTTTGGTTTTGTTTTGAAATTAAAAACATGCATGCCAAGAAAAACGCTTTTGCCCTAAATAATCAAGTAAGGAATCGCAGCAACTCGAACTAATCATCATATCAACTAAAACATACTCTCCCGCTTGCTAAGGAGGTTTCTAGTTACATAAAGTGATGTTAAACACGTTGTAACAAGTAACAGCTACAAATGAACAACTGTTGGTTCAGCGATTTGAGTGTTGTCTAATATTTTAAATCATATGTTTAAATTTTTGAAGGTTAAAAAAAATAAACTATAAAACATATCATGAAATATCATTTATTTTCATATTGTATTGAATTTTTTAATTCTTCAATTTTAGTACCGAACTTTTTAATTATTTTATTTCAGTACTACAGACTTAATGAAATGAGAAAATTTATATAAAAACAGAATGTGTGTCCGATAAATTTATGCAAATTTCAAAATAATACTGAAATTTGTATAAAAGAGTTGGACTCTCAAACTAATTCTTTTGTTTCATGCTAATTATTTTCTTATTAAGTCAGTATTAAAATTGAATAATTAAAAAGTTCGATACTGAAATTAAAGAATTAAAAAGTTTGATACTTAATTTAAAAATGAGTGATAGTTCAGGGTATATTTTTGCAGTTTACAAAAAAAAACTACTGTACTTCATGCATTTTGATTTATTCGTTCAATGACCTTTTTAGGCAATTTTTAAAAAGGGATAAAACTCAAAAACAGTCCTGAACTACCACCACTTACCTAATTGCGGTCATAATTACCACGATTTTCAAAAACGGTGCGATGAAAAAAAAATTGGATGATTTTTTAAAATAAAATTTACTATTACATTTCTAAACTAATATTATTATAAGACTTAGATTTGTGTGCGAAAAGTATGTCATTTGGTTATTAAAATAAATAATATAGAAAACACACATAAAGAAAACGAGTCTTTTCATACTCAATCATTAATATTTCGCAATAAATTTAATAAGATGAATTATATTCAAGTGTTCAAACAAATTAATCTTAAAATCATTCAAAATCAGTTAAATTTTTTTTCATCGCACTTTTTTAACAATTATGATAGTTTAGACAACAATTAGATGAACGGTGATAGTTGAGAGCTCCTTTTGAAAATTTTCCCTTCTTAAAACATGTCTTTCCATAATTTAATTTTGACATTTGAAATCCACACAAAAATGGTGGGACAGACTCAGAGACTACACCAACCTAATCACTAATGAATAACAGCTCTCCTCTGGATTCATAATAATGTTTGCAGCTTGGAATGGGAAATACTTCCTGCAGATTAGTATCTGTTTTTACAGCTAGCTCCCCACATGAATTGGCCTATTATTACTTCCTAAAGGCTCAACAACTGCATGTGGATTGTGAGTCATGAACTTTGTCAGATTCAGAAAATTGTAGGTGATGAGAGTTTGAATTGGACCGCCCCTGCACGCTTTGATTTTAATGGTTTTACAATTCCTGCCGCTCATCTCTGTTCAAACCTCCATTATGCTGACATGGAATATATTAAAATATTTTTTTTCATGAAAAGTTTACATTTTATACTCAAAATGGACTGTGAAGACTGGAAATGTGTATAAAAATGAGTTTTGACATATATAAATGAGTATGGTTATTTCATTTTCAAAAACAATAGATTTTCAAAAAACAAAATTTGATGCCGAAAATCAACATGACTTGCATTTTGAAGTTTTAAAGGAAAATATATAGATAACAAAATATAATTAAAAAAATAAAAGAAAAGAAAAATGAAGAAGTAGGAGTTTGCTTTACTAGAACTTCCTTATTTCTCCTCATCAGAAAAAAGAATGGTATAAGTTTCATATATTTTTTTTTGTCGACAGGGGTGTTCACCCCTACACCTTGATAACATGACTCGAATTTAAATTCTTAAAATTGTTTCACTAGCACAAGACCTTGTTATAACTTATCTTCTCTATATATATTATTATTAAGTCTGGTGAGTGGTGATTAGTCGTTTGCTACTATACTTTTGATCTAATTTAAACTTATAAAGTAAATAAAGTATTAAGTATTAACCCTTTCCATGTCTCTTTTCAAGGTTTTGAATCTTTTTCTGTGCTATAAAAGAGAACCCACCTCTCCATTTCTGCTCTGGTGCTGCAGAAGAAATGGCAGGAGCTGGGGCAGCTTCCATGGGGAGGAAGCTAATGCTGGTGATGATGTGGGTTTTGTTTGGGAACATGGTGGTGGTTGTTTTGAGTGTACCTTGCACACGTACAAAAGCTGAAAGTGTCGGTGAGGTGTCAGCTGTTGGAGATCCAGGAATGAGGAGAGATGGGCTGAGGGTTGCATTTGAAGCTTGGAACTTTTGTAATGAAGTTGCTGAAGAGGCTCCTGGGATGGGCAGCCCTAGAGCTGCTGACTGCTTTGATTTGTCTAGTGGTAAGCATAAACATGGAAGGCACAAAATTTCAAGTAAGCTGAGTTCTTTTCTATTTTAGTACAATCAGAACCTGTGCTCTCCCATCATCTCTGACTGAAGATTTCATCTTTCACTTGTGCCTACAACATTTGACATTTGGGTAATGCCGGCCTAGGTGTCTGGTCTGTGCTTGATTTGGCATATCAAAGAAAGGGTTCTTGTTACTTTCAAGGCATTTGCTTTGCCTGTACTCAACATAGATTCACTAGCAACTGCATCTATCATGAGTTTCATATATGGCCTTCCATGAAGATCTGATATGAAAAGTATTGAAAAGAAGCATTAAAGTCTCGATTTGATGTTTCTGGGGGTTGAGTTGAAATCTGATCTGATAAGGAATGTTCAGTGTGGATTGTGAGTCCTGATTTGAAGTTTATACTGTTTGTGGGGTTGTGTTTCAAGTCTCCATAGTTGTGATTAATGTTGAATACTTGGCTACTACCCAAGTGTTGAGCTTGGAGACTGTGAGCCTCAAGTCATCAATGATAAATTCTACTACAAACTTTCATGGTTTTAACTTTGCATTTTATCCTCTTGATATGAGCCCCTCTAGTTGTGTAGCTTTTGGCATATCTTCTGTGTTGTTTTCTGATGATCTGCTGGAACTTGCAGGCCAACGCATAGATCACAGGGTATCAGAATCAGTCAACAAACTCTCAGTTGGAACACCCTTCCCTGGACTGCCGTCAGATGCGGTGAATAACACTGATCTCTATGCAGCCCACAAGGAGCTCTACTTAGGTTCCTTGTGTGAAGTAAAGGACTCGCCGAATCCGTGGCAGTTCTGGATGGTAATGTTGAAGAACGGAAACTTTGACACGACTGCTGGACTGTGTCCTGCAAATGGGAAGAAGGCACCACCATTTAGTCCGTCGCCGAGGTTCCCTTGCTTCGGAAAAGGGTGTATGAACCAACCTATACTGTATCACCAGCCAACCGAGTTGGTTGGAAATGACACGCTTAGGGGTAGTTTTAGTGGCACATATGATTTGGATGCGGATATAGTGAAGGCTGGGACAGATAATGTTTCTTACTACGAGGTTAAATGGGAGAAGAAAGTCGGGGCTGGGGGATGGACCTTTTATCATAAGTTGAAGACCACAAAAAAGTATCCATGGCTCATGTTGTACCTAAGAGCTGATTCGACGAAGGGGTTTTCTGGGGGCTATCACTACGACACAAGAGGAATGCTCAAATCCGTAAGTTTCATCTGTTTCAAAGAACGCTAGTTTTTCTGTCGAACTTTGTGCTTAGTTTTGTCACCATTCAGTATTTTCTTTTT
The DNA here is from genome assembly GCA_002312845.1 of Kalanchoe fedtschenkoi. Classification (NCBI taxonomy): domain Eukaryota; kingdom Viridiplantae; phylum Streptophyta; class Magnoliopsida; order Saxifragales; family Crassulaceae; genus Kalanchoe; species Kalanchoe fedtschenkoi. Next base: position 867,675 of record NQLW01000085.1, read on the forward strand.
TCAGCTTCCAGAATCGCCGAACTTCAAGGTGAGGTTAACTCTGGACATCAAACAAGGCGGAGGGAACAAGAGTCAGTTTTACCTGATCGATATTGGCAGCTGTTGGAAAAACAACGGTGAACCCTGCGACGGAGATGTGCTAACAGATGTAACCAGATATTGCGAGATGATCATCAACCCGGCCACTCAGTCCTGGTGCAGTGCTAAGAGCCAGGAGAATTGTCCTCCCTACCACATCACTCCGGATGACAAAAAAATTTACAGGAACGACACAGCTCACTTCCCGTACGGAGCTTATCATTACTACTGTCATCCAGGGAATGCAAAGTCCCCTGAGTTGCCCAAAAACAGCGGCTGTGACCCTTACAGCAATCCCCAGGCGCAGGAGATCATGCAGCTGCTGCCCCACCCCATATGGGGCGAGTACGGGTACCCCACGAAACAGGGTCAGGGCTGGATTGGGGACGCCAGAACATGGGAGCTCGACGTTGGTGCCCTCTCCAGCAGGCTCTACTTCTACCAGGTCGGGCAGCCACACCTGAACTATTGCACGGCTGTCATCTCTTCACAAATTCACCAGTTTCTAGCGCTGATCGGTTTGATATTCGAAATGCAGGATCCTGGTCATCCTCCCGCGAGAAGAATATGGACTTCGCTGGACGTTGGAACTGAAGTGTTCATCAGCGACAGGGACGAAGTGGCCGAGTGGACTCTCAGCGACTTTGATGTCATTCTCACATCCCCAAGTTCATGTAAGTAGGTGAATAGGCATAGCGAAAATAGCACACGGCTAACAAAAAAGGCTGGCTGGATGCAAAAGGAGGCATCAGATTAGGAAGGCGTTCAGGCGCTCCTTTATCTTGAAGGCTCATGTGATTCATAATACAAGTCATTGCAAAATGACTGTTTTCCAGGTCAAACTTCTGTCGAGCAAAATTTCTGCTGTGGCAAATATAAAATCCAGCAACAAATTTTAATTTCAGAATCCACTTATTCATAACCAAATACATGTATAACTCAATTTATCAGGAAACTAATGTTCTGTTTGGTTTAAGGAAAATGAGAGTAAATGAATTCTGTACGGATTCCGTATTTTTTTTTCTTTTTGATTAAGAGTGGAAAGTTGTAAGGAAAATATTATAACACTCTTTTGTAAATTTTGTGTAAAAAATTATAACCAAAGTAGGATGTGTAAAAAATAATATTTACAATAATTTTAATCTTTTGTGAATGACTTAGATGCTAAACTGACAACAAATAAATCAGACTTTTCAAGTATCATTCAGCGTAAACAAACAAAACATTAGTTTACAGAACACTTAAAATAATAAAAAACCACATGTTAATGGAGCTCAATACGAATAACAAAACGACATTTTAATTTGATTTTAGAAAAAAAAGGAGAAGAGAAAAAAATACGATAATCGATAACAATATCAAAATGTTCCTTGATTTTCTTACACTTAATCAAACTTCCATCCAATTTTTTTTCCTCCCACTTCTCTCTTCTTCATTTAACTTTCCTTAAACCAACAATAAAATTCTTTTATGCCTCCCTACATTTTTCTTTTGTCATTTTGTCTAAACCAAATAGAGCCCGAAGAGTGCCCATCGACACTCAAGAGTTTCTTTAGTCATATTTGGATTCTTTTATTCAAATACACTCATCATCCCGACGGTTTGGTTCGAAAAAAATTAAAAATCGAACCAAATTATTAGTCATCCCTTTTTAAAATATGAAACTGTAAACCGAATAATTTTTTAAAATTTGAAACCGAACCAAAACAAATCAAACCGAACCAAACTGGACTGAAACGCCCAGGAGCGTCGTTCTGACACCCGGACGATCCTGTTCTGTTATATATAGAAACAAATTTAATCACAACTCTGTCATGCCCAGGATCCTGCGAGGATTTTTATTTTTTATTTTTAAATTAGTGTTAATATTTGGTGGATGAAGGTCTAGCAGGAGGGCTAAACCTAACAAGTAACAACTGCTTAAAGAGTGCAGTACATTTCAACATAGACTTAAGCTTACATTTCACGACACTTGTACTTGAAACTTGTACAGGACATTTTTCGTAGATTCTGATCTCATCACGTCAAGATAAAAATAATAACATAAAAACCAAGCCGTTTTAATTTTTAATGATCAAGCAATGTTTAACATTTGTCCCCTGAATTAATTAATAACATTATACCTGTTACGTGTCAATTCGTGATTGGTGGATGCAATCATCCGATATTGTACGAACCCACATAGTAGGAGTGTTAATGGGTCCGGTCCAGACCCATTTGAAAGGATTCAGACCCAGACCAATTTCATTTGGGTCTGGATCCAGATCCAAACTCAATATTTTAATAAATTTTGGATCCAAATCCAGACCCATTTATTTGGATCCGTTAGATCCAAAATAAATTTTCTAATATTAAATTATCAAATAAAATAAATAATAAATATTTGTTTATGAAAATAATAAATAATGAAAATATAATTTAAAATGAAATTCATTTGAAAATAATTAAATAAAAAATAAATTTTATTTTTTAAAAGTAACTCTTTTAAAAAAATATTTATTTTCATTTTTTAGAAATATTTTTTAAAAAATATTTTTTATTTTTTAGAATTTATTTTTGATTTTTTTAATTTTTTTATTTTATAAAAAAATTATTTTATTTCAGATTTAAATAAACTAATTATCAAAGAGAACTCAAAGGGAACCATTATAAGGATCCAAATGGATAAAACTAATGGGTTCAAGACCCAAATGGATCCAAATGGATAGATCCTAACGGATCCATAGACTCAAATAGATAGACAAAAAAAAGATCTGGACGGATCTGACAGACCCTACCATATAGTATTATATGTTGCAGTAAACTAACTTTTGATGTTTGAGATAATTAACCCTTCTTGTATAGTGCAGAGGTGCAGTACATTTCAGGGCACTTGTACTTTGAAACTTGTACAACAGAGATTTAAGAGTACATTTTCAATATGGATCTCATTAGGAAGCTTGTTGCTTGCACCTCTTTCCTTCTCGTATATAATCAACATGGTGTTAATCATGAGTATGTAGTTCAACAGCGTGTTTGCGGATGGTGGTGGAAGTGGAGAGACTTGGCAAAGACAGGGACAGGCAGAGCATGGTTGGAGCCATCAACACACAAAATGCTGTTGTTGGCCTAACCATGCACTGCCTCTTCCCTGGCTGTGTCTCTTCTTCTACCTCCATCTCCCAACCAACTTTGTTTTCCGTTTGATCGAATGTAATGCTTATCTCTAGCCAACAGGGGTGTGGCCTGGCGGTGAATTGTGAACTGGTGGTAAAGAGTTCGAATCCCTGATGATCGGATGTGGGTTATAATTTATGTTTAATAAAACTTTACGTATCTGTTAGAAACAAAACATGCAGATGTGGAAGCCCAGACTCGGGTAAGTTCTCAGGTTTGCAGTAAAGATTAATTCTCGTGTGCTGAAGTTCCTTTGCAGATGAGCTCCCAACTACAAGCCAAGTACATATTCAGAAATGCCGTGGCTGAGACAAATTCTATTCATGTAAACTGAAGACCCAACACACAGAGAGATCAGAGGAGGTGAAATTGAAGCTGCCAGAGGTGAGAAATTACCATTTTTCAGCGCCAACCGAAAAGATGGTGGTCAATATATTTCAGGAATCACAATCACAACCCTGGTGGCTATCAATTTCAACACTCAAAAAACACAGTCCTAGAGGCGGAGTAATAGCTGATTTCTGAATGATCTGAGGTTCCGCAAGTTCATTAAGCTCATCATCATCGTCGAATAGACCTGATTCAATCAGGTTCACATCCTGCACAAGTGCCTTGTAGTGGTCTTCAACCTCCTTGGCGTTTTTTCCTCCAACCATGGTGGCTATCTTGTCCCATCTATCACCCACTTCTTCATTCACATCCAGCAAAGCTAGCTCAAATTTCTTATTCTTTTCCCAACTCCATGCTTCATCTTTCAACATATCTGAATTTCCATACCCAACAAGAAGTCAGCCTACAAAAAAATTATATGCTTCCCACCAGCTAAAATGTCTGAGAGATCTAATAACTTGGCCAGTTAAGCCTGGAGATACACATCGGCCACATACGCAGCAGACCACAATATATGTAACAGAAGCCAATGCTAAATTATTAATACAAATTTTTCTTCTTCTTCAAAAATAAAATCTCTACCAGGATCAGAAGAGCGACACATGACTGAAAGAAAGATACAAACCCGGAGAACTTAACAGATGACCACCATGTTTGACGCTGCAAGCAAAAGCAAGAGCTAGAATACTTTGTGTTGCAGAATCCTACTTAGGACGCCTCAGTTAGCTCCGAAAACCAAGGCACCAAAAGACAATCATCAAGCCAATTGCAGCACAGGAGTGATCCAAAAATGGAAGTGCAAACCAATCGAAGGCCTATGTGGGTGAGATTTACGCACTACCACACCACATCTTCATCCTCATGATCTGTAGGCAAGGGTCAGGGGTACCATATTCAACATATAAGGTCATTTTCAGAGACTTTTTCGACATTAAATCTCTGCCTGTACAAGAAATCAATCAACCATTTATTTGAAAGCAAGTTTTTGTTGGTAAGTTGGCAACCAGGGATTGTTTATTGTTCTCCAAATTTCTAGAAATGGGCATGTCAGCAAATTAATAAAGATGATAATCACAACACGACTTATTTACGGAAAGTTCGTGTCTCCCTCAGTCCAGACAAGTATGAATTCATCATCCTATTTACATCATACCTTTGAGTGATCCTTGGGCGTGGCTTATTTTTTACCGCATATAAAGTTGCTATCTGTAATCAAATGATGGACCATTTTACCATCAATAAGGTGTTGGTCTAGTGATTAAGGAGGTTGTGAATTCGAATTTTGATAGTTTCATATTTACGTTAAATGTACACGTGAATTGATCCACAATAATTATGAGACGTCACCTCATGTTCTGTTCTGTTTATGCCTACATATAACACAGGCCTCATTCTCAAACAAATCGTGGAAGTCAACTAGATTAGCTGATGATTCCTTTGTAATTTTCACTTCCTTTTGTCGTATCAGGATCAAATGATGTCATCACTTTGTGAATGATATGTTAACAAAATACTTCAATACAACTAATGAGAGCCAATTTTGGATTATTAAATTAACCATGTTATAATCACACCTATTGCATAATTTAATGCCAAATTAGCATTCATTACTAACTGATACGGCAAGTGCTAGGATACAAAGAAATTTTTTCTCTCTTGAAATCCCCTCTTTAAAACATATATTCAATTTATTATATTTTTGAAATATTTCAGATCTTCCATAATTTTTCAAACAAATTAAAATTACATTTTAATTAAAATTGTGATTAAGTGGTTATAATCTAGACGGACTAAGTCACATTGTCAAATCGTAGTTGATAACGATAAAAATTGAATACAAACACAGTTTTGAACTTCAGTTTGTTCTCAAAATAGATGAAATTCTAACTTTTTAGGCTTTGTTTCCGAGTTTGGGAAGAATTGGAGAGAAAGGATTTGGAAGGAGAGGAAAGGAAAGAAGAAAAAAGGAGAGGTGTTCCTCAATTATGAAGGACTTGGAAGGATAAGAAAAAAAATAAAAATTTGATCAAAATACTCTTACATAATATTTTTATGTTAATTCACAAAATTTAAATGAAGGGTAAAATCATAATTTGCTGCCCCCACTCTCCTTCTCTTACAAATCCATCCGATTTGGGCGGAAAACAAATGGGGGTATCAAATATCAAACCACCCCCAAATCCTTCCTTCTAAAACTTGGGAACAACAACATTTTAATTTTTTTCATCCCTTCCCTTTCCTTTCTCTTCTAAAATCAGCTCAGAAACACTATCTTAAAATTACAATTGTTTACTGTGACTCGGTCTTTAGAATGTAGTTTTAATATGCAGCTTTGTATTAGATGGATATATTTTTCTTTAAATGAATCGTAATGCAGAAAAAATTGTTTTTTCAATTGAGACTTTCCTACTTATATAAAGATCATTTTATTTTTTTTATTTTTTCTTTCTTGCGCCTCTAACCCTCTCTAACCGCATTCCATCAATTATAATTTCGTCTCTGATTGTTCTCAATTTCATCTTATGTTAATTTGTAAGTCATCGATTTAAAGTTCTATAGAGCTGATTTACTTTGAGAGGCCAAACGTTATAACTGCCTTACATAAGAGAATCCCACCATTTATTACTAGGATCATTTTTAAATTTAAAAGATATGAGTAATGAACAACAGCATAGAAATTGATCGGTCTGTCATCAATGCATTTGATTGAGAGATATTGTTCTAAGGACTAAGAGAGAGAGATGAAGGGCCCATTATAAGATGCTAGATTAGTTTAAACTTTACATATGAATAATTGAACAATTATAGAGTGTGTGCGTTGTAATTTATATTTAATAAAGAAATTAAATAAATTGAGCAGTTATGAGGAATGAGCATAATAACAATTGGAATGCTACAAAGGTGTTTGAGAGGAATTTCAAGCGCAAGGGGTTCACATATATTGTTTAATTAATTTATTTGGTTTATTTTAGTGAAACAAGCAGATCTTTATTGCCATATTATGCAGATGATGTAGCATTGGAGCAGTATGCACTGTCATTTATTTTGTCTAGCTAATTGATGCATTATACATGCATTTATTACAAATTCAAGTGTCAAACAAATTTAAGATTGAAGTAGAGCTATACTGATTTTTTTATAATAATTGTTGTATTCAACTTATGATCGGCGTCACGAACAAGTTGGAAATGCGGTATTACTAGTTCAGTTTTGAGCTTGGGAGAGGATGACAATAGTGTTGGAGTAGATAGGTGAGAGCAATTTCATTTATACGAAAGAAAGAAAAAAAACAATAAGAAAACAAGTTGCATGTGGTTTAACAAAGTTGTGTACTTATTCCTCTATCTAGATGGATTAGTTATAATTACATATGTCTCTCTCTATATATAATATAATTAGTCCTAAAGAATGTAAGGCTTCTATTTTATTAAGAAAATTAGTTAGAAAATCTAATTCAGATATAATTTTCCATTCCATTTAGTTTCTAACTTCTTAACATTTCTAATTTTCAATTTTTTTAATTAGTTTCACTCCTAACAATCTTCCATTTGAAGCTAATATCATCTCCTCTACGTAATTCAAATAATCCATAAACACATTACCAAAATCTCTACTAGTGTAGCCCCTTCACTTAATCTGCTCTTAAGGCCAACAGAAGCAACACAATTTCAGTTTCTCGATGCTCACAACTTTTAAATTCAAGCAACCACCACGATATGCATCACAAAAACCCTCCACAACTGCATCCCTTTTCTTGAAATAATGAGACATCTTGGATGTTTCTTTCAAACAATGCAGTTGCTAATTTATTGCTCCCCAGTGCTCATTTTCCGAATTAGATATAAATCTGCTCACAAGTCTCAATGTATGTGTAAAATATGGTCTTTTACACACACTTGAGTACATCAAAAAAACTAACTGAGATTGGTAAGAAGCTTGCCTAATATAAATTTATATTTTTTTTATCTTAAGTGTTTACTTCTTTCTGAGATTGAAATTATTTGCTACATGATTATTCTAACTTTTGGCATCATCTTATATAAAACTTTTTGAAAATCTTCTCAATGTCCTTCACATGAGATAATCTGAAAGTACCGGCTAATCTATCTATGTTGATGCTCATTTCAAGTATCTTCTTCGCAAGAATAAATTCTTTTATCTGAAATTCTGTGGATAACGCGATTCTTCGATATATTAATCTCATTCATGATAAACTCTGTAACTAATATGTCATCAACAGATATAGCTACATGATAACAAAACAATTGGAAAATTATTTTATATTGAAGCATTAGTCTATTTGACATCTTATAGCCGCTCCTCATCAAAAAAATTATCAAAGTTCAAGAACCATTGTTTTGATGTTTGATTTGATCCATACAAATGATAACACCTTTGTTATCAGTGTAATATAGGTATGCATTATGATTATAAACTCTTTGTGATTTTTTAAAAATGATAATCCCTTATAAATCATTAATAAAGGACTAAAGAGCCTGGTTTGTGTGACACTATAAGATAGCAGATCATATGATGAAATAAAAGCTTCTCTTAATGCTACAAAACAAACATTAAAACTCTTATACCAACTAAATAAAGAAAAGCGTAAACAACCTATAAAGATAGGTGTGCGCTTGGATGTCAACCCATGTGCAAGATCACTTCGCTCGATCTACCATGCATGCGGCTTTCGTCATGGGAAGCGACACAGCCCCTAATGTCCGCTAGAAGTTGATTCTCTGCTGATAGAACATAGTTGTAAATGGATAAAAAATTAGAGTAATAGAAAGTAGCTTTGTTGTAAATGAATAGGACATAGTTGTGTGATGACAAGCTTTATATAGTCCGTTCAATGGTGGATGCTTAAGCTTTGCTCATAGTTTATTTGATCAACAATTATATGGGTTATTGTTTGATTAAGCTTTAAGCGGCCGACCTAAGTTCTTACTTGGATTGGTTGAACTTTGGCTAAGCTTCAAGGTCAGCCATGTGTGCCTTGTCTCGGTGCATTGAGTTTCAAGATTGCTCGATGATCTGAGATGAGATAAGAGCATTGAGCTGCAGTCTGTAGCCGCAGTCTGTAGCGCATTGAGCTGAGTATTGACATCACCAAATGTACTCCTAATCCATGTTATAAGTATCCCTCTCAACTTTTTTAACTTCATAGCAAAGTTCATCAATGGGTTTCGATGCATGTTAGGCCTCCACAAATGTCTATAACATCATTGAATACTTCATGTGATGTTCATTTAAAGTGGAATTTGAGAAAGGATTTGCAAGGCTGTCTCGGGGCAACTTGGATCAGAAGAGGCACATGATCCAATTAAACTCTCCCTATGTGGCTCACTTGAAGATCTAGAAATCTTCAGATTAGCTGACCTTTAAGTAAGGAACACGATCTAGTCTTTTATAAACTCTTCTCAAATAATTATTATGTTGGTGCAAGTATAAGAAGAATGAGAATTTAAAGAAAGACAAAGCTGCTGCTCTTGCCGTTATTTTATTATTATTTATTCATATGTTTACAAGTGTTAGAGTACACTATATATAGGTAATATTTGTAACCCTTAGTCTACCTTAGGAGTTACAAAAGATGACACTTAAACTACCATTTACACTATCATTTACACTAACATAAAATGTGTAAACCCTTTAACCTAAGAATTAACTTCCAACCCTTCGACATTCAGATTAATATTCTTCATAATGTCATAAATTAATTTATAATACCCCACTTAATTTATGACTTTCAATTTCTTCTTGAACTCGTCATACTTCTATTTGATGACATTTTTGACAAGCAATCTTCCGACTTATCATGTGTCTGTGAATTCAATGATGACCTCATCATTGTTCACCAAATCACGAATGTAATGATCCTTCATCTATATGTTTTGAATGAACGAGAAAAAACGGGATTCTTGCTCATAGCAATTACTGAAATGTTATCACAATAAATTCTTATAGGTTCAGTTTGCCTCTGTCAAATGTCAATGAGAATCTTACAAAATAGTTTCACGTGCAATTATTTACTCTACCTCACATGATGATAACACCACTGTTTTTTGAGCTCCTTGTTGAATCTTTTTTTTTACAGAAAATAAGTACTTTTATTAAAGCCTCCTTTAATTTTGAACTGACATATAGAGCATTAGTTCACTAGGAAACCATGAACACTAACTGAATGAAAGAGAGTTTAAACAAAAAGAGAAGACAAAAACACACAAGATGGCATACCAGATTCACACCCAAGAAACAACAACAAGCATCATAAACCAATGCACCCTCAGTTTCCACCACGCAGACGTAGGACTAAGTGCACAGTAGACTCTTTCTGGATGTTGTAGTCAGCCAGAGCCCTACCATCCTTAAGCTGCTTTCCGACGAAAATTAGCCTCTGCTGATCCGGTAAGATCCCCTCCTTGTCATGGATCTTAGTCTTAACGTTGCCAATGGCGTCAGTGCTCCCGACCTCAAGATTTAAGGTCTTGCCGATCAACGTCTTGATGAGATCTGCATGCCTACCCTAAAATGGAGCACCCAATGAAGATCAACCTCTGTTGGTCTTGAGGAATTCCTTCACTATTCTGAATTATAGCCTGACATTGTCAATCGTGTCGAATGACCGACCTCGAGCGTGATGGTCTTTTCGATAAGAGTCTTGACTCAACCTCGAGCATTGACTCCTCTCTGTTTGTCGAATGCATACTCCCTTCGTAGATGCTCTATTGAAGGTATGTAACGGTCGATTGACGCTCGTCGTCTCTGAATGTGAAGAGGTAGGGCACGGTGGAGTATTTGGAAATTTAATTTTATCATTTCTTTTCTCTCGATCGGGATAAATAAACCCACCTCAATAGATGGAATCAATAATACGTTAGTTAAAGAATAAAATTTAATACCTTCATAATTAATACTTTTACCAAATATCCAATCAAACACCTTCTACCATATAATTATAGTATGTGGACGGTGATCCCGCCTACCAAACACATATAACAAAGTATTACTAGCACCAGAATTAATAATTCTACCTATTCGAAAAGAAAAAAATAATCCAAATATTAAAAACTAAATTTCATATCCTTACATATATTTTGAATCAAACATATTACACTATAATTGACTATTTTTTCATACCCTATTCTTCTATTCTTCATATTTGGTAACAAATGTGGGCTTAAGGTCTTTATTGGTAAACATTACATCACATCATCACTGATTAACGATAATGAATTATGAAGTTCGTAAGCTTATATCTAGTACGAGTAAAGGTACCCGTCGACCCGACGGTTCGGTTCGAGAAAAATTAAAAACCGAACTAAATTATTAGTCATCCCTTTTTAAAATATGAAACTGTAACCAAACCACTAACATTTCAAACCGGACCGAAGCGACCCGTTTCAAACCGAATGATTTTTTAAAATTTGAAACAGAACCGAACCAATAACATTTTAACAGGCTAACAATGAATGCATGTATTCTTGGAAAGGAGATTTCGAATGAAAGAACCTTCAGCATCCTCACTGTGTGGATGTAAAGGAGGCAATGGCATCCATTTCTTGCTGTAAAAGAAGGGCATCGATGAAAACATCTAGGTCCTCCCCTTGAAGCACACTGTCCAAAGAGTGATGAGTAATGCCGACACGATGATCGGTCACACGCCCTTGCGGAAAGTTGTATGTCCGTATGCGCTCGGACCTGTCACCGCTCCCAATCTAATGAAAAAGTAAAAGTTTGTCAGTTGACCAAACAAAATACAAAACCAGGATTCACACAACTGCATCACTGACTTTCACCTGTCCAGACCGAAGTTTCGATCGACTCATTTGAATCCGGTTTCTTTCCATTTCATAAAGCTTCGCGCATATTACTTGGAGTGCTTTTGCTTTATTCTGTGAAGGGACAAAGTTAACAAAAATTGAAAAAAGTGCATCAACCATTCATGTTACGAAATTTGATTCTGATAGTAGGTGCATGAAGTACCCCAGAGGAAATATTCAGTTAGGTTACGTTTGGTAGCCCGTATGGAATGTGGGTTTATATTAATACTCCATATTAATAATACCACCTAATTGAAAGGAATTGTTAATACGGATTTTAAAGAGTAAAATTTATGATATGTATTATTAATATTTATACGGATAGTGAACCAAACATCTTTAGTTGGTATTATTTATGTTATCCCATTACTAATTCACTCTACCAAACGGGGGCTTAGAGAATTCAAGTGATGTACCCTATGCTGGGACCTTTCGTCTTGTATGGCAACGGTGATGCCAGATGGTATATGTGTTATTCGAACAGCACTATTTGTAGTATTTGCATGTTGACCACCTGAACCGCCGGATCTATAAGTATCAATTCTCAAGTCCTCGTTCCTCAGCTGGACATCGACCTTGAAACATGAAGTTTACAAAGAATCAGAAAAATGGAAAAAAAGAATAATTTTGAATTCAAAGATTGGTTGCATACAAAAAGGAATATGACTGACGACATAATGGTACCTCGTCTGCCTGTGGTAGAATCGCCACTGAAACTGCACTTGTATGTATTCGCCCAGACTTTTCCGTGACAGGAACTCTCTGGAAAGAGGATATTTAGTCCACATTGCGCTGATAACCACACATGTATCATTGTATAGCCTAACCTGTACTCTATGAATCCCACTCTCAAACTTAAGCTTTCCAAATGCTCCATCCCCTGAGATTGCACCACTTGCTTCCTGCCATGACAATGACAAACTGATAGAATCGACTCAAAGCCTATCAATATAACGCATAAAAAAGTTTTCAGAAAGCCGATTCGCACTGATCAGTTTTTTGACACCCTCTCATGCCATATAATATAAATACTCTAGTTACATTAAAACATCCCCAGTACATAACATATATGGCTACCTTGATTCCTTTCAAGTCACTTTCTGTAACATACACCGCCTCAAATTTCCAGCCTCTCTTGTGCGCATATCCCTCATACCTAAAGCGGGATATGAAACGATCGATGTCGGCTTTGGTTGATTAGATTGATTCTAAAGTAGATATGCTCAATCATTTAAGTAACGCATTACATCTTGAATATGTCCATGGCGAATAGTGAAGCCTCTTCCCCTCCAGTACCTGCTCGCATTATTGGTCAAATGATGTGCCCATAGATCGCTAAATGAAATAGATAGCACACTTTGAAATCGAAGTAGCAACATGAGATATGGAAAAACCACCTAAGCCATCCCTAGGCATGCATTACCTGCTCTCACCTCTATAATGCAATCCCTGTCATCAGCGTCATCCTTGGGAAGCAACGATTTCAGCAGCAAACCCTGCAGCTTTTTTTCCTCCTCCAGGGCAAGTTCCAGTTCCTCAGTTGCCATACTCAGCATATCTTTGTCATCCCCGGACTCGGCCACCATTGTCTTCAAACTGTTAATTTCCTATGAACAATAACAACTTGCTGAGAGGGCGTATAACAAGAAAAAGAACATGTATAGAGCCACAGCCACATACAACTAACTCAGTCACCTTTTGCTTTAACCGGAGCTCCTTTATATGGTCCATCAGACTACTGATTCTCCTGAGCTCTTTGTTAGCATTTGAATACTCGGTTGGTGAGGCTTCTGGCTGTCTTCAGTCAACACCCACATGTTCAACAAGCATATTACACCCTCTTTATCACAAATTGCAGGACAAAATGTAAATAACAGGTGAGAAACCAGTTCCTATACCCGATTCATAACCCCTTGTAGATATGCATTAGTGTTTTCAATCGCAGACAATCGGTTCTCCATGATCTTGAGGATATCAGTTGACAGTTGAGGTTGCAGTTCTGCCAACATATAGCCAATTAATTTAGTCAAAATCAATGAAAAAAGAAACATTTCTGCTCCATACACAACTTAAAATGCAAATACTCGCAAAGAACTTAAGTTTTTGAACTAGGAATTCATAGTTCATACCGCATACAAAACAAAAAATCATCAGCAGAGATGGAAAAAAAAATTAATCATGGACGAGACCGTCATATATATTGGGTGTACCAGCTACAGCAAAAGGCTTAAATCTCATTCAAGCAAGCAGCACCCAACCACCACTGGTGGCTATAAGAAGACAGTTGAAACCAAGAAAGGGTATCACAAAGGTGCAGGTATCTCAAGTAAGTACGCACCAGTGGCATAGGATCGTGAAGCAGCGAATCGCGAGATTGGCTGAGTGGGGATTGATGGGAAACTGTTGAGGTAGAAGCGAAAGCGAAGACGGGGTTCAGTTTCCTTGACCGACTTGGCGATCAGCCTGCAAACCCCTCGGAGACTCATTTCGGGGTTTTGCGACTCCACTCCGACATCACCCACGCTTGCGCCTCGTCGTCCGAGAATAACATAGATCTGTCGTATTGTTGGGCTGCACTTTCGGCCCGGCCCATATGTGATTTGAGGCTTGAGTCAAAATTTTCAACTGCTCGGCTAGGCAAACTCGATTTTTAAAAAAAATGATCATGAAACTGTGATTTTATTTTAAAATACGAAATTTTATATTACGATTTTTTCTTATTTTCATCTATATCTGGATAACAAGAAATAATCATTTTTTAAAGTGCTAAATTTTTTTTATAAAATTGTAGTTATAAACTACGTTTCTCAAAATATAAAACAAAACATAAGTAGAGACTAAACATAACCAAAATAAAAAGATAGTTTGGAAGAAACAAAAGCAAGATACTAACTGATTTTTTGTTATCTGGAGGAATTATGGCGCATAGTAGTGTCCAGTGAAGGCCGGGCAGGGCCTTGCTGATACTCAGTGTGAATCAAAACCTGTGAAGAGAATGGATGCCAGGGAATATTACAAATTGGAAATCTGAGAAATAAAGCCCCAGAAATATTAAAGAGACCATCAGATAGAACAGAAGCTTTGACATGACAGGGACACTAAAATTCAGGCAATTCGGAGGAATCATACCCTCAGACCGACTTATGAAAGGTAAAAACATATATGCCGCTTAGCATCTGAGTGCATATGGCTGTTTAACGTCATTCTTCTGCTTATAAGAACAACCGTGATTTTCAAAACTAGTGCTAGAAGCAACTTCACCACTTTCTCACCGGGAGTGTCTTCAAGGGTGCAAACCATGAGAGGCAGTGGAAATCTATGCATCCAGGTCTCATGTTAACTACTCCCCCAAGAAACAAAATTTGGCTGCTCTTAGTATCTGATGATATCAAGAGCTGACCTTGGAATCAGTATCTGATTCCGACGATGAGAGAGTTATATGAATTGGTTGCCATCCTGAAGGGCTTGATTCAATCCATTTTTTAATATCGCAAATCATTGTCAAAATCTGTAGCACTTCACCTAGAGCTAACTTTTCGAAACAAGCCTTCCTTAGTATTTGAGCCGCTTCATACCTAAAACACACAAAATTAGCATTAAGTTGGCTTTTACATCATGCTATCAGGACTCAAGAATAAATACCATAAAAACATGAAATCAGAGGTAAGTATACCTGCAGCTAGCAGCCATGATTTCTGATCTACCGCTGGGTGAAGCTAGAAACTCCTGAATTCTGTTCCAGTCTTCAACTGAATACTGATCAGGTTTACCCCCTTGGGGATTCACAAAATTCCATAACTTGTCGTTTCTACCGACATACACATGCAAGGCACCTGCAGCTCGCTTTTCCACCATATGATGCTCCAACGCATAATCCAAAGCCTTCCTAGTATCTATATTCTTTTTCTTTAGATCCACGTCGTGCTTGATACAATCAAACACATTAGCCTCCGTTGGCGCGATCTTTTCAGATTTCAATGTGTTCAGAGCAAGTAATATAACCTCAATAAGTCCCTGGACCACGCAATCAGGAACTTCTGGTAATACTTGAGTACCAGCAACGCCCTGGGCGGCACTGGCTTTAGAGTTTGTAGTTGCTGTTGAAGGGGGAAGGGACTGAACTCCAGAAAACTTTCCATTAAAAAAAACAGGGACATATTGTTTGTTTGGGTACGGATTATAACTTTGAGTAGATGTGTTGAGTTTAACGGGAAGAGGTGGCTCTTGCGGATTTTGGTTGGCTTCTTTCTTAGTCCATTGCATATTGGGACGGGGATTAACAGCAAAAGGAAAGGGGCCGTAGCCGATGGGTTTCTTTGGCAAGGAAGTCGCATTATATGATGGAGGCATCGGCCAATTACTGTTTGTGTAAGTATTAGAGGGAGGAACAGAAGAGTGAGGAGTATTACCCGAGGATAAAGGTAGGCTCTGGT
>NQLW01000085.1:891280-918725 GCA_002312845.1 Kalanchoe fedtschenkoi
TTGCTTCACTAGTTACTACAGCTTCAAACACATATCGTCACATTTATGTGTTTTATAAATTATTAGTTTACTACTATTGTATCTAGATTTAAGAATAATAAGTTGAAGTATTGAAACTTTTCTCACTACTTTTTTCAATTGTTTATAGATAATTAGTTTTACATGTATTAATTGGTTGTATGTTACACATTTTATTAGGTTGGTTATACATGTTTTTTAAGTTAGTCTTTTAAATTAATTTTGACTGAATCGAACCGAAGTCGAACCGAACTGATCAGTTTGATTCAGTTTGGTTTTTCAAATTATATGGTTCAGTTCGGTTAGAAAAAAATGAAAACCGATGAATATCGGTTTGGTTCAGTTTTCACATAAAACCGAATCGAATCGAACCGTTACAGTCCTAGTCAGAATGCAAAAGGTCAATCACCCCGAGACCATCCATGACGAATTGCATTTCTGAAAGATATACATGAATTCTCTAAAATACACACTATGAAATTTAAGTTCTATAAAATTATTACAAAAAAAAACAAGGCATTTTAGGAGCCATTTCCCCACTACATAATTAAGAGACTTTTGAGCCTCGCCAATAAATAAAAATAAAAGCAAAACAGGGTCAAAAAAACTCATCTCACTACTTTTTCTACAAAGTTGTTCACGGGCCTTTCTTTGTTTTCTTTCAAAAATAAATAAAATGTCAACCAAGTCTGTCATTATGAGTTTGCTTTAATAAGCTTCATCATGATAATTTTTTACATAATTATGCTCATTTCCATTTTTATTTCGGCCTTTAGCTCGTCTAAATTCTTGGCTGCCCCTCTAATGATTCTTGTTGAGAATTCCAGCTAAATAACAAGAGAGAAAACAGTAAAGAGCACACAAAATTTAACGAGGTTCGGTAGTATGTCTACATCCTCGGGAGCAAAAGGGCAGCTGTGTATTATTGAGAGTGTCGTCGTTGTTGTCGTACCCTATTAGATTACAGTTACATGGTATTTATAATGAAAACTTTATTTCTATACCATACCGCGGGCCTTTGGCTCCGCAACCCCAAGCCCTCTTAATTCTGGTCCACAACTACAAACCTTGTTGTCACCATCCACTGAGATTCAGCCCTATGTCACATCATGTTCGACTTTGACATAAGCCATTTATCAGTATATGAGCTATATTCAATAATTCTTACATTTCTTTTTTGTTCCACACTAGCTATTTGCCAGATTGATTGACGCTCTAGCTGCCATCCTCCTCATGGATGGACCTATAAGAGCATTCAGAGCATAATTTAGAACCTCTCGCAAAGAGGCATCTGCTCTAACCATATTCCTAGTGAAATTGAACAGTTCAGATGATAAAGGGTATTCCAATGAAAAGATGACTTAATATTTTTTGTTGACAGTTACACAAAACAGAGGCTAAGTCAATTTGGATACCAAACATTCTCAGTCTGTCTTTAGTGTTCAGCCTGCCATGTACCACCAATCAAGCAATGAAGCCATGTTTCAGCAAAGACAATTTATTCCAGCATAAATTTGCATATTCAAAAGTGGTGGCAGATTGGTTTAGCACCAGAAAATTATATGAAGATGAGATAGAGAAAGGCAAATCTAGTACATTTCAAAGAATTTGAGATGGAAATAATACCTGGAACTTTCTGAGTACATGAAATGAGATTTCTAGTAATCTAAAGGGTATTAAAATGTACTTGTATCTCAAATATGCTTCTTGTCATGTTCATTAATGTATTCTTGTAGCTTGTCTACTCATGACTCTATCCTATTATTGTTGGCTCCATTATGATATTGAGGCACAAATTGCATTGATCCTTATTGCAGCATACAGTTGTTGTTTCTATAACTGAGTAGGCACAATGTTGTTCTGCTTTTGTCCTAAACGGTACCCCCTCTGTGTCATTAGATCCTTAGTTTGGTTTGCAGATTCTTGCCATGTAGAACATGTCTTAGTTTTATGCTTTATTGACACGGAAACCTCACATTGTAAATGATGGTGCCTTCTTATTCTAAATTGTCTCTCCTACATCAAGGCCTCAATTTGATAGCTTCTAAGGTCAAGGCTACTGCTAGTGATGTTGGTGTTCGTGTATTAGAGGTCGCCACATGGAGTACTCCTCGTGTTCTGATGAATTGGCGGGTGTTCTCTGTCATCTCCCTAATGATGATCCATGCCTCATTAGAATACTTGCTTTGTATAGTTCCACCAGTTGTTGCATCCAACATCATTCTCTTATTAGTCAACATCCCGTCGACATAGAACTCAATAAAGCTTTGGTTCAGGAACCCATGGTTCTAGCATTTATGATCAGTCCTTAGAAGCATTCAAAGTATTCATACGCTGCTCATATAGCTGTTGCTCACTCCATATATTACTCTCCAAATTTGTGATGCTTGTAAATATTTTGCAAGAATTTTTTACTGCATCTGGCTCCACGTGGTGTTGGTACCGGCGATCATGTATCAGAGCTATTCTTTAGCATAATCCGTTAGGATTAAATAAGAAACTAATTAATTAAATATTTTTATGTATATTTTCCTTATAATCTCAACTATTTGGTTTGATTAGATCAAAAATCATATGATTAGTTAAGAGTTTTAATTCTGAAATTTCAAATTCATGAGTAATATTACTTAATAATCTCAACTAAGAAAAATTTTAAATTTCATAATTATATAATTCGTATATGTATATTTTTAATGTTTGTTGGATCACATATGGTTGTCTGTTTATTTATTCTTAGTTATCTCTTTTTTAACTTATCTCTTAATGAAATCGGTATAACTTTGATAGTATCCTCACATCACATTTGTATCCATGAAACAAATAAAGTAAAATATAAAAATCATTATTAGGATTATATATAGATTGGAATCTAATGATTTTAATTATTAAAAATTGATGATGATGGTACACGTTTTGAATCCAATTCCTAACATGTATATTTTTTTATTTTCAATGTGTAAATATGAGGGTTTGAGATTTCTTATTTATTTAATTATATAATAATTTAATAAACTATTAGACACATCAATAATATTTTTCCTGATTTTCTATGTATGGATGTGATAGTCTTAATTAGGTGCAATATGGATTAGACAACTCAAATTTACCAAGAGATGAAAATCATAGGTGGTGTTCATCAAGATTCATCAAGTAACAACAATTATTATACATGTGACACATATTAAATAAAAATGAATATGATCCCGTGCAGTGAAGCGAAGTTATAGTCATCCAAATGAGACTGGTATTATCCAAATGAAAGTCGTTTCACTACAAATCAGGATCATTTTAAATATCAAATGTTCATTTAATAGTGACGATGTGTAAATCATCTTACTTTATATAGGTTTAATGTACAACATATTACAAAAAAAAGCAAAAATATAAAAGGGAAAAAAACTCAAAAGGAGCCCTGAACTACCACCGCCTATTTAATTGCGGTCCAAACTATAATGATTTTCAAAAATGTTGCGATGACAAAAATTAGACTAATTTTGGATGTATTTGATTTCTTAAATATAATTGATCTTATTAAATTTGTTGAGAATTATGGATGATTGAGTATGAAAAGAAATCGTTTTGTTTATGTATATAAAACGATATTATTTATTTTGATAACAAAATGACGTAATTTTTGCACCCAAAATCTAAATCTTATCATAATATTAGTTTAGGAATATAATGGTAAATTTTATTTTAGAAAATCAGTCCAATTTTTTTTCTTCGCACCCTTTTTGAGAATCGTGATAATTCGGATCGCAATTAGGTAAGTGATGATAGTTCATGACCCCTTTTGAGTTTTATCTCAAAAAAAATAGAAAAAACCGAAGTGAAGCGAGGGACACGAGCTAGTTGAATCAAAACTAATAAAAGATGAGAGTAAAAACAAAAAAATAACGGAAAGAAAACAATGGTCTCGAAATAAAACTCACGTTAAGTTTGAGTAGTGGTATAAGAATTTGACCCAACCAAAAATTCAATTCGATTAAATCTATTTAAATTGAATTTGGGTTGCATTTTTTGGGTTAGGTTGGTCTTTGGGTTAATAAATTGAATTCGAGCTGACCCAAATTATAAAATGCAATCCAAATTACAAATATATAAAAATTAAAATAATAAGAAACAAAAAAATTAAAAATTAAAAAAATTAAAATCAAAAATCAAAAAAATATTTTTTATTTTATTTTTTTAATGAAAATAAATGGGTTGACCCAAGTTCAACCCAAATTAAGAATTCTGAATTTGGGTGGGTTGGGTTATTTTGAATTTAGATTGATTTTGAGTTGAGTTATTGTATTACAAATGAATTTGAGTTATGAAAAATTCAACCCGTATTTACACCACTAAATTTGAGTACATGAGTCCTCGCAACAATGTTTGAATTTATTCTAAATTAAAATTCATGTAATTAGTATTTAATTTATAATCTTCATCTTGACTATTTAATATTGAATATTTTCATTTTGAATTTAATTAAAATTTGTTGATTTGGAAATATATTTGAATGAATTTACAATTTCAAGCCTGAATTCAAGTTTGGTGGTACCACTTTTACGTTCTGAAGATGCTTGTGAGCTGATCTTGAATATATATATCACTATAAAAGTGGAGATGATATGTCATCTCTGATTAAAAAATAATTAAAAAAAATTGCGGCATACATCAAACAAGGTTAGTGATTGATCATGAAGATCTTAGGAGTCCTGTTCAGATTTGAACCCAAACTACAACATGTAATAATTGAAACGTGTGGGTAATACATTTGGATCGGGACAAGTATTATTTGAAGGTGGAGTGGTCATGTCAACTATGAGCTACTAGTTGTGTTGATGGAATTGACAAAAGTGGATCTCAATTTTGTTTGATTGTCGGGGCTCACCAACCCACTTGCAAATTGAATTCAATTGAATTCGTACTGCTCATTTATCATATGTCACGTATATAGTTATGGCATCTCCATTCAATAAGTCTGAAAAATAGATTTGTGTTATATTACGTGAGATTTATGTCATGGCTCATTATTATTTTTATAAATCTTCTTTTCATAAATCTTTCATCCATATTGAATAAATCTTTCATACAACTCTGCACATGGACTCACATGTCATATTACTTTTTTATACTATATTACACTAATTGCCAATTTAGTAAATATTTCATTACATTATTATTATTAGTTTATATTACTTTTATTATTTATATAGATAAAAAATAAAAAAAACATAATTAAAATTTTACATTAAATAAATATAATAATATATTTAATCTAGTACACTCCACATTATTTTTCAACATAAACTACACTATATACGGTCTTTATAATCTGAAAACGTCGTACAAGTCCAGTCCGATTTATTTTAAAAACCCTAAATGCATATACGGTGTTTATACTTAAAAACACCGCATATGTTATTCAACAATAAGATATCCGGTGTTTTTAACTTGAAAACGATGTACTGTGTGAAGCGATACATGTCAGACGAGCATAAATCATCACCCCACATTGAAGCTTCATATCAGATAAATTTCATCATCTGACATAAATCTATATAGAATTGTTGGATCCACACTCAAAACCAATTGCTTCCACTGGGCGATGTAGGATAATACTACTATGCTCAACACTCCCCTTCACTTGCGAGGACCTTTGTTAACCTCGACAAGTGGGATCTCGTACGGACCTAGTTAATCGGCACGGGCATGTTCTAAGAGTGCGGCCAAAACCCACTCTGATACCATGTAGAATTGTCGGATCCACACTCAAAACCAATTGACAATGAGTAGGGGAGTCCAACTATATATTATGATCAATTTAGAGCTTCCACTGGGCGATGTGGGATAATACCACTATGCTCAACAATATCATCCATAAAACTTCATTGGAGATGCTCTTAGATCCATGAGTAACTGTATGAGTTAATTATTCGGTTTATGAATTCAGGAGTCATACATTTGATTGGAACCAACAGCCAGTCGACATGGATCGGTCTCAAATTAATGGGTGAGAAAAGCGTCTCATAAAATTTGTCCGACGTACCTCAGAAAGGATTGATTCTCCCGATAGAAAAACATATTCTCATACAATAATACAGATGAAAAGAATCACCATATCTTCCACCACCCCAACCAGCATATTCTTAATCTCCCCACTTGTGTGCCTTGACATTGTTTGACTTCGGATGAGATAAACATGTCTTGTGTTGTGTGTAGCTGGGTACGAGGTCGGAGTCGAGAGTTGTCATCGGTGTTCACTTCTTCACGAGCCGGCCTCTAATCACATGCATGGTTGATTACATGAGTTCATATTTATATAAAGGGTACAAATGCCAAAAGCAATACTATGCTTTTCTTTTTCCTGTGAGGAGTCACCGCATTCTTTCCATTTTGATATTGACGCTCATATTTATTGCGGATCAGCTCACGCACGTCTAAAGCGTATCTAAACATAAATGCAATAACAACAAGACTCAAACTACAAATCTTGAAATTATTAAATAATACCTTTAGGTTGTGTTTGGTAGCCGGAATAAGTATTAGGTATTATTAATGATGGGATAATTTGTACCCGGATTAGATATAATGGTATTATTTATAATTTTAAAAACATGTTTGGTTGGACACCAGGATAAAAATTATTTTACCAAACTACCCTTAAATTTTTATTAAAATTACATCAATCTTCATGCCCTATCTTTTCCTTTTCTAAGTTGTCATGATTTCACCATCTGTTGTTTTTCTTTTGTCTGACTTGAATCCAAGTAACGAACGGTCACAAAATTTCATGCTATATCTCCATTCCGTCACTCTCGCATTCAATGCATGCCACACTGAAATTGTACCAAAATAAAAAACAGAAAACAAAAACCTACATACAAACTAAAACTTGGATAGAAAAACTTGACTACAAATAAAAAGGTGGGTACCAAAGCTGGACAACCAGAACAGACAAACTGTGAGTTAAATAAAAAGGCCTGATTGATCTCGTCAAGGGTCAAACTGTGAGTTATATATATATATTCATCCACCTTGATTTTCTTCTTCAAATAATTCTCTACTAGCCATGGTACTTGGGAGCGGCTCTTAAACTCACCAAAAGCTATTTCTTTCCATACATGGCCAGTGACCATACGGGCTCTTAAACACCGTTATAGCATATAAAACCTGCATTATACATTGAAATCAACATCAACAAAACCTGCACCAAACTCAAGGATAGAATAAGAATTACCAATGCAAAATAATGCCCAGTTATTACTTGTTGGTTCTATAGAAATTCCGTGTTTGCTAGCCACAAAATCAATACACTAACCAGAACAAAATGGAACAACACAAAACTCATAAATTTTTTTTAATTGTAAGAAAGTTAAATGTTTTGCTAAACTTTGTTATTTCTTGCTAAAAATAACTTGCAGTAAAGCACTAATTCATTTTAAGTGAAAAGAGAACATTGTTAGATGTCATTCCTGCGAACACAGATGATAAACAAGAACCGTTCATTTCGAAGCTATGATTTTTTTGTCGTTAAAAAAATTTGTAGATTCAAATTACCCAACTCAAATATCGTAACATCAATTACTTCAAGAATAGAGTAGATTAAATTTATCAAAGAATCATACCTTCAATGAAACAAACGCAATTCTCTATTGATTCGATTTTACTTTCTTCGTAATTTCTTCCTTCCGTTGTGTGATTTGTCCGTCTCAGGTCCTGCGCTTTGTCCGCACCGGCGTCGTTGCTTCGTAGAGGTTGATTTCGATCTTCGTCGCCGTACGAGATGCTGAGCTTCGTCAGTCTTCCTTCGTTGATTTTGATTTATTTATTTTGATCGAGTTCTTCGTCCGTCGCTCGTGACGTGTTATAAAGAGATTTGGATATTTTTGTAATTATGAGATCGGGATAATTTAACCCACCTCAATTAGTGGGATAGATCATACCCATCTTTAAGAGCAATTATAATCCTAGTATTATTAATAACTAAATTCAAAAACTTACCAAACGCATTTTCTAAGTATTATTTATCCTATCCCCATATTTATCCCGGCTACCAAATGCAGCCTTAGTCACTAAGCCAACACCCTGTTACTCAATACTACGCTTGTATAAAGGGGTGTAACGATTCGGTTCAGTTTGATTTTTAATAAAAAAATCAAACCAAATCGTTGGTAATTGGTTTGAGAAATTTAAAACCAAAATTAACTGTTAGTTTTAAAAAATCAAATCACATGGTTCGATTCGGTTCGTTTAATTTTTTTATGAATTTTATTGACTAATCTAATTACTAAATAGGAGAATTTTTATATAAAATTCTAATTTTGTTTAGTTTGGATCGGTTTAGTTTGAAAAAAATTAAAAATCAAATCAAATCATCAGTCATCGGTTTTTCAAAATTTAAAATCATAACCGAACAACTAACATTCTAAGCTGAACAGAATCTATCAATTTAATTAGATCCATCAATTTTTTAAATTTTATTTACTCTCATACTTGTATATGTGTGGAAGAGACTACAAAAGACACATCATGTGCAGTGTGCACTACATGTCTCCACCGCCCTTTACTTAACAAATTAACCCTAAGGCTGTGTTTGGTTTGAAGAAAGCAAGAGGAAAATAAAAGTCAGAGGGAAAATGAATCTCTAAAAATATTTATTTTAGTTTACCCTCGTTTGATTTGAGGTGGAAAATTTTATAGAAAGTACTAAAAAATACTCTTTAATTCAAACAAATTTTTCATCATATTTTTCATCTAACTTTCCATTTAATTTTCCAACCACAATTTTTTCTAAACCAAACAAAAAATTTCTTTGAATTTTCCCTCTAATTTTTCTTTTTCTCAAATTTTCGCTAGACCAAATACAGCCTAAACGTTCATGATGGTGGTTAAGTCACCGTATCAAAAGTTGTTAATCATTGAATGGCTAGACCCGCCATTTCAATATCTTATTACACAAAAGATACGACCTAATAATGAATTACTCTCTGTCCCTCCCCAAAGTTTGGCTTCAAACTAAACGACAAAATCACAGCGCCTTTCATTTTGTGTCTGCTTCACTTCATATGCTATGTATCCATAAATTTATTAAGGAATTGTTATTTGGTAATATTATTTTACCAAATATTATTCAGTATAAAAAAAATATCAGCATTAAAAAATTCAAGAAATTTAACTTTTAAAGTATAACGTATCAAAATTTAATATACTAAAATACAATTTTCTGTCATGTTAAACTTTAGCATATTAAAATTTAACATGTTGAATTTTTTATTTTTGAAAAAAAATATATCAAAAATGGGTATTAAATTAAATCTTATATTTTTATGAGTAATTTTGAAATTTAATTATTTTAACAAAATTAATATTAATATAATTATATAAATTAAATTGAAAAATTAAAAACATAATCAATTGATTTAAATAAGGAGAGCTAAGTCGAACTGGTAGGTGGAAGAAAAAGTGTGTGAGACTTGTGAAATCAAGTGGATGGCTCAGAAGTATGGATAGTGGTTCATTTCACGTAACAGATTCTGATTGACTGTAACATTAATCTTAAATTATTCTTATAAAAATGATACTATAAGAGTTCTTAGTTAACATAAGAAATTTTCTAAAACTCATTAGATTATGATTCTTTAATCAAATAATAAATAATTCAAAATTTCGGATTATTTACCATTACTCATTGCAGAGAAATTCTTTTTATGAAAATGAAATATTAATACAATGTAATTAATATTATCTAAACAATGTTGGATCCACAGTTATATTTAATTGAAAATATATAAAAAATATATATGTATAGGGAGTGGATCAAATAAAAATTACGCATGAACTAGTTATAATCATCACTTGTTTCCATCTGGTGATTAAAATTAGATTAAATAATATTTTAATTTGTTTGTAATCTATAATAATTATCCAGATATTACCTTGTTTTTAATTTTTATCCCTCCGTATATGCGCACATACCATGATAATTGCTGGCGAATTTTTTTTCTTTATTTTCTCTCTTCTAAGCACGTCAAATGTTATTATCTCACTATACTACCGATAATGTTTACAACTGCACTTACATACGATAATGCTTTTGACTTTAGATGATGCTTATCGGTATAAAGCGTCGTCCATACACTCAACACGACACTTATAGGTACCATGCGCAACATATATAATATATGTCGTTAAATGTTGACACATAAGATGGCATTTTTCGATCACAAGCAATATATTCTGATCTACCTTAAAGTGTCACTACTACAGAAACATGTTTTACGGTGCTACCATTACATGATGCTTAATCATACAATATCAATTATATTCTAAAAGCGTCGTATTATATAATAGATAAGAAACAGCATCGTTTGATCAAGACAAACGATGACGCTTATATACTACAAGCATCGTTAAATATTAAGATATTCCACAACACTTTTGGTTTAAAAAATATCGTCTTAAGTATAAATGTCATATACGGCGTTTATATGTAAGAAGCGTCGTCTTTTTGCAGTCTATAAGCACCATGTAATGTGAATTTAAAATTAGATGATTTTTGAACCACATCATCAATAATGATAAAATTCTAAATTATCTCTATGAATATATCACTTCCTTAATCTCTTTAGAGCTACCAAAAAAAAAAAATTGCCATCACATGTGATGTTGTTGGAGTCATCTTGGGGGATAAAATTTCTCCTCAGATGATCTATAACAACATCATTTGTGTTGACAAAACTTGTAAAATGGAGAAGTCACCTTGTTATAAGGTGGATGAAATGGATGCATATTAATTAATAGAAATAGGTTTAATCCGTCCAAAATCTCACAAGAATACTATTTTGTCACCTCATGTGATGTTGGCAGAATCGGGATAACTCTTAAGACGGTGCTCCAGATGGCGTTTCGGTATTATCAAGCTTTAGTCTGCGTTCTAGACGGTGCTTCATCTCAAAGAGCGTCACCTATACAGATAACTCTCAAGATGGAGCTTATGAAAATAAAGTGACGTTATGTAGTTAAACTTTACACGGCGTTCCATTTGTAGAAGCACCATCTATAAGGATAACTCTTAAGACGGCGCTAGTGGAGATAATGCGACGTTACATAGTGTAACCATACACGTACGACGTTCCATTTGTAGAAGCGCCGTCTATAAGGATAATTTTAAAAAGGTGCTTATGGAGAAGCGTCGTTATATAATGCAACTTTACATGATGTTTTATAGTGATACAAATGTTCAAGCGAATCGACACCAACTTTCTTGGAAGACGAATAATGTTTAATGACGGACATCTCATACAATACTTGTATCATTTATTATTGTAAACTCCCTAGACACGCAATCTTGTTTTGTCTTGTCAAATTAGCTGATAAAAGTTTAACAGTCTTTTTACTCTGTAGTGAAATGCATGTCAAACCATAAAGACACCAAATCACACTTGCATTTGGTGTGAAAAAAACTCAACAATCAACAACCCATCAGGATAGCCTTTTATATAAACTGACTCAATCACAGTTGTGTTTCACTTCAGCATCAAATTTCATCTCTCAACACCTCTTCATCAAAATATGGAATTTGACAAGCTTATCTTTACGTGAAGAGCCACATCGAAGAATGTAAATTTATATTACTCAATATGTTCTAACTATTGCAATATTCAACAATATTTAACACTAATTGTGTTCTATCATTCAAGAGATGTCAATTAATTTTGTGAGAGCTCATACTACGCTGGTTTTCTTAACCATGTTACGATGGAACTACCTAACACAGAAGTGCATCAGTAGAATACGTGCACCGTTCCTAATTCGTAACTTGTGCACCATATAATTATGGTGGACATTAGACGACCGTGGAGGGCGGAGGCGTCAGAACATTTTCTTCTCTTGTTGGGCGGGACGGCACTGCAATTTCTGGAAAAGACATGGTAAAAATGGAAGTAAATCAAGGAATTTGAAGTTACGTGGCGGCGTAAAAAAGGAGAGGACATACTACGGATTAAAATTTTGATTTTATCCGTTTAATATTAAAATATAATTAATTAACATGTGTTTATTTAATAACATAAAAAAAATATGATGCATTGATTTGAAAAAAAATTAATAATTAAAAATGACTCACATTTTACATATTCAAATTGACCCAATAGATATAATTGTTCAAACGGATAATGTGAGACTTTAAATCCAAATATGGCAATACCCCTCATTTGCAAAAATCTAAATAATCTCAATCAGTGGACCTCATTTCAAATAATGTAAAATAAAACCGTTATGCTCAGCACATTTAAGAAGCACTATATATCAAACATTTTAATTGTATGATCCTCATTCATACAAGTGGTCACAAAAATAATTATCAAATAAAATTTAATCAAAATGGTCGCCCAAATAGTAGTTAAAGCAACATACATTCAAGAATGCTTTTTTTGTAAGCCAAAAACTACGTTGTCATCCAAAACGAATTCCACTTCCACATTTATTCCAAGAATGTCACCAAATGCTATGCTCACCACCAAAAGCTCACACAAACTGTAACCATAAAATGATTATGAGATAAGCAAGTAACACACCACTGACATCATGCGCTACGCAATATTGCTCTCTGTATTCTTTTATTTGTTATTCATTCTGTCCTCTTTTACTTGTAACTTAACTGAATTTTTTTATCATTTTTTACTTGTCATTCAACAATCCCAATACAAATTTAATTTCAAAAATATTAATTAATAAACCTTATTAATTACTCATGTAACCACATAACAACTACACGTGTCAATTACCATCCTTTTCACAGTACCCGAAGAGGCATAATAGTGGAGAATTAAATAGAGGCACTAATTAGGTAGCTAATTATTGAGTTAACCGTTTTTTCCTTAATCCATGCGCTAATTGACTGCTCGACATGTATGTATTGCCGGACAAAGGGAGTATTATTTATAATTATTTTAAAAAGTTAAACATTAATAATTTCATTATCATAATCATTAAAAAAAATTTATACCAATAAAAATTCATTAATTTTACCTTTTACACAAAATTTTAAAAATGTACATTAAATTTTTATTTATTAAATTTATTTAACTGAAAATATTAAATATCATATTAATCTATTCAATTTAATTTTAAACGACATGTATATCAAAGACGGATAAAATGTTACACATCGGAAATCGAACGGTTAAAAAGGACATCATATTCATCGTCCCGGCAGGAGCAGAGCGCAGACAGGAGGGTACACGCACGTTGTAGGCTCCACCCACTCTTTCATTTCTTTAATGTTTTCATCTTCTTTTATGTACTTTTTTTTTCTCGTTCTTAAATAATCTTATGAATAAATAAACAACAAATCATTTGATTTCTTGTTTTTATCCAATATCACTAATTTATTTTCCTGCTTTTCTCTCTCACAAACCAAAATCTCCAGTCGTTGATTGCCACTCGCTCACCTGTTGATCTCGCCGTCTGCTCAGGCAAGTACTCATCACTATCGTCACTGTTGTTTTCAGTTTCCTATTTTTCGGTTTCGCTATCGATGTGTTAGCTTGATTTCGAGGTTTCATGTTTTGGGGTATTTTTGTGTTGTGATTTTTAAAGGTACCTCTTGGAGCGGTCGTCAATTGAGTACGCTGGATTAGAGAAAATCGAATCTCGGGGCCAATTTGAGGTTCTTTTGATGTGGGTTGCTCTCAATTGGGTGGATGGGTGGGTGTGCTGGTGTACTGTGTATGGATTTTTGCGGTCAAAGTGTAGCTGGTTAGGTTTAGGGTTTTGATTCAGATCTGGTTGTGGTTTGAGGAGGATTTTGATTTGGGGATTTTTGTGTTGGGAGGTGATTTAGGAAGGTGTGAAGTTTGTGGATTTGGATTTGGTGGAATCTAGTGGCCATGGAGGATAATGTTGGTGATCAAATTCACCAGTTTTATGGTACGGGTTCGTCAAGTCTGAACCCTATGGGGAAGAGGTCTCTGGAATGGGACTTGAATGATTGGAAATGGGATGGCCATCTTTTCGTTGCTAGTCCCTTGAATTGCAAGCCATCTGGGTACAGCAGTCGTCGGTTCTTAACAGAAACTGGGGGCTCTTCTAATAGCTCATCCACTTGTTCTGATGATGTAAATATGGGAAATGATGCTCGGGAACAAGAGTTGCTCAAGTTGACAAGTGCTGCAGGGGGCGAGTTAGGGGAATCTGGTAATCTCAGTTTGAAGCTGGGAGGTCATGGTGTTCCAACATCTGAAACAGAGGTTAGGAATTGGGAAGGAGCTAACGGAAAGAAGATTAGGGTTGTTGGTGGCTCTAGTTCAAACCGCGCAGTTTGTCAGGTGGAAGATTGTGGAGCTGATCTGAGCAAAGCAAAGGATTATCACAGGAGACATAAGGTTTGCGAGATGCATTCCAAGGCCAGTACAGCTCTTGTAGGGAATGTAATGCAGCGATTCTGTCAGCAGTGTAGTAGGTATGCTTTGTAGTCATGTAGCAAAATCCAAGTCGCTGTACATAGACTGAGATTTGATATTAGCTTCTCTTTTTTCTTGAACTGTTGATAGGTTTCATGCCCTTCAAGAGTTTGATGAAGGTAAGCGAAGTTGTCGTAGGCGTCTGGCAGGCCATAACAAGCGGAGAAGAAAGACAAATCCTCTCAATGTTGCTGCTGGAACTTCGAACAACGATGATCAATCTAACAGTTATCTGCTATTGACTTTATTGAAGATACTTGCTGATCTTCACTGTGAGTACAAAGTCTCGAATCATTACTTAAAAGCTGGATTTTTTGAGTAATTTAATTAGTTACTTATATTACATACTACAAGCCTGCAAATGTTTCGTTTTGAGTGTAATCTCATAAATCTGCTTACGCCACACATCACATTTGTCCTTAGATAATAAACATATTTTCGTAGTAACTCATAACAGCCTGAGTATATTCCTTTGTCGTTTTCTGTTATCAGCTCCACCGATCAGATGTTAGTTTGCATGTCTTATTCCAAATATATAGTTATATTTTATTGTATTGTCAGATGAAGAACCTGTGATTAACATGCTTATTTGAGCATTTTATTCATATAAACCTCTATGTTGTTCAAATCCATATGGTGTTTAGCAAGCAAGAGTGAGCAGTCTTTAAACTGACTGGATTTTCTTTTTTGTTTACCTCCTCTCTGAATAATTAATAATGTGCATATGGTTATTGCAGCCAACAGTTCTGATAATACGAAAAACCAGGATATGTTGTCACATCTATTGAGAAGTCTTGCGGATCACACAGGTGCAAATGGGGGTAGGAACCTATCCGAAGTAGTTTCTGCGTTGCCTGCAACTGTTCAACAAGGACTTCTGAATTCTCGCGAACAACTTACTTCAGCAGTCAAAGAAATGCCGCAGAACGGCTCACCCTCAGCTGACGTCTCTCCACCGCCCAGCACTCTCTTACTGATCAAAGACAGTCCTCCGGGTTCTTCAGTTGCACCAAGTACTACTGCAGGGCAGATCAAGCCAAACAATTTTGACTTAAATGACGTGTATGTAGATTCTGATGACGGTACTGAAGATTTAGAGGGCTTTCGCGTCCCTGCAAATAATGGAACTAGTTCCCCTGGATGCCCTTCATGGATACAACAAGATGTGCACAACTCGAGCCCACCACAAGTTAGTCGAAATTCAGATTCTGGATCAGCTCAGTCACCTTCCAGCTCCAATGAGGGAGATCAGGTTCTTGTGCTTTTCAATTTCTTTTCCTCTAAAGCTATTTTGGTCATTTGGTTTTGTTTGATAGCTTCACATTTTAATTATCTTCTTTCTTGTCTTAGATTCGCACAGATAGGATTGTCTTTAAACTGTTCGGGAAAGAGCCGGGTGATCTTCCTGTTGCACTGCGGACACAGGTACCAGCCAAAACTCAAATATTTAATTTCAATAATTTAACAAATTTTGCAAGGAAGCACTCACCAATATGTGTTTAATTTCAGATACTTGATTGGTTAGCTCATACACCGACTGACATCGAGAGCTACATCAAACCCGGTTGTATAGTTTTAACCATTTACCTTCGTCTACCTGAATCTGTTTGGGATGAGGTTAATATTTTTCCTGTTTCTTTGGCATCCCTCAAAGAACTACGTAACATATCTTTCATGTTTTTAACTTGTGAGCTTTGATGTGATTGGTGCAGCTGTGCTTGGATCTGAGCTCTAGCTTGAGCCAACTCATTGATGTCTCAGAGGAGTCGTTTTGGAGTACTGGATGGGTCTACGTCAGGGTTCAAGATCAAGTAGCGTTTATTGATAATGGTGTGTATTTCTAGTGTTCTTCTATACTACCAGTCATTTTTGACGGCTATCTGTGAATTACCTTAATACCTTCCTCTCACGCATCAGGCCAAGTTGTCTTGGACACAACGTTGCCATACATAAGCAGTGCCAGCAGGATTCTAAGTGTTAGACCGATTGCTATACCCATATCTGAAAAGGCCAGTTTCTCCATTAAAGGGTGTAATTTATTTCCACCCAATTCAAGGTATTCTCAATTGTACGAGTGTACTGTTGGATGTTTAGAAAATCATTGTGCAGATTTCACTGGCCTGCAATTTTGCTCCGTAATCTTTTGTTAACAACCCTTCTTTCGTTAGGCTGCTCTGTGCGCTTGAGGGTCAATATCTTGCACAGGAAAATATTCCCGAGTCCCAAGAAGAGTTCAGCGGTCATAATGATTCTGACAAGCTACAAATCTTAAACTATTCATGCTCCATTCCTGCCATCATCGGAAGAGGATTTGTCGAGGTGATTATTTATATTTCTCAAGCTTGATGGTTTTTTTTAAAATTTAAACGCTCTGGGAAAAAAATAGTAGAACAATATGAGGTGGATTAGTATTGAATTTGGTTGGGTATTTGGTAAACTTTCAACATGTCTTTAGTTCAGAACTCACTATAAATATGTAATCATCAATGCAGGTCGAAGATAATGGTCTGGGGAGTGACTTCTTTCCTTTTATAGTAGCAGAAACAGATATTTGTTGCGAGATTCGAACACTTGAGAGCACCCTCGAATCAACTGAAACTGATGAAACAAGTGGAAATGGGGAACCAGATGCCCGGACGAAGGCCATAGACTTTATTCAGGAAATGGGTTGGCTTCTTCGTAGAAGCCAACAGAGATTGCAATTGGGTTATTCGAATCAGAAGGCAGAAGAGCTCTTCCACTTTGACCGCTTGAAGTGGCTTATGGAATTTGCATTAGACCATGGTTGGTGCGCAGTTGTAAAAAAACTGCTGGATACTCTTTGTAGTGGGGCAGTTGGATCAGGAGAGCACGATTCACTGGTCGTTGCTGTGGCTGATATGGGTATTCTGCACCGAGCTGTTAGGAGAAACTCAAAGCCTCTGGTGGAGCTTCTCTTAAGATATGTTCATGAGGGAACATCAAACAACATGAGGATGAAAGGAGGTGGACTTTTGTTTACGCCTGATGCAATGGGACCGGCAGGTTTAACACCTCTACATATTGCTGCTGGTAGAGATGGGGCTGAGGCTGTAATTGATGCCTTGACCGATGACCCCAACAAGGTTATCCAATCTATCTACTTGTTCACTCTCTCTTTTTCTTTCTGAAACGTCTATGCCTGGATACTGAGTAAATCTTGTGATATCAGGTTGGAATTGTGGCATGGAAGAGTGCAAGGGACTCAACCGGTGCGTCCCCAGAAGATTATGCTAGGCTTAGAGGACACTACTCGTACATCCATCTCGTTCAGAGGAAAACCAGCAAGAAATTATACACGCCCAGTCATGTAGTCCTGGACATCCCCAGCACCCTCTCCGACTCCAAGCCAAATAAAACAGAGACGGCCACCCAGAAATCCAGCTTCCAAATCTCAAAATTCGCTATGCGAACTGGCCAAGGACCCTGCAAGATATGTGACCAGAAACTCATCTACCGAACTGTGAACACATCTTTAGCCTACAAGCCCGCCGTGCTATCCATGGTGGCCGTTGCTGCCGTATGCGTCTGTGTAGCTCTCCTCTTCAAGAGCTGTCCTGAAGTTCTTTATGTTTTAAGTCCATTCAGATGGGAGAATTTGGAGTACAGATCGAGCTAAGTCGTAGCTGCTGCCCCTGTGTTCATCTGATATATATGCCCAAGGTGAGTATTTCTTTATATTTTTTGATTTGTAGACACCCAAAGAAGTTGAATCATGCTTACACATGGTCCAGTTTCTTGCCTAATGTTATTGATCTTGTAACCTTGTTTCCATAGGGAGAATAAATGTATGAACTTCAATGCAAATGAAGCCTCTCCTGTATTCACTTTCAGACTCTGGTTGCTTTGAGTTCTTGATTTCAATTCATCGTCAAATACAACTGTAAAAAGGACGTGTAACATAACTGCAACAAGCATGGGATTGATAGCCGACATAAGTCATGTGGGTGGCCTTAAATGGTCGATGAGTGTAATCATGTCTGAACCTAAAAGCCAGGAGCGATTGATGGGCGCTGACTGCTGCCATTCTTGAACCTTCCGTTCTCAGATCCACCGACACATTTTTTTCAAGATATAATTGTGCTGTCCCGCACACTGATTTACCTCATCTTCACCTGTACTTCCACACTCATTTTGTCAGCCTCACCAAAAGTTGAATCCAAATCAACTGTTGTGATAAATTCATTTGCAGTGTAGCCAAGCAATCATTAATGAAAATGCTTGTGTGAGTGGAGGAGAACACATCAAATATCCATTCAGAAGGATGAATAGAGAAAGAGGCTTGCAGTTTAGAATCACCATACATTCTTTTATATGACTTTCTGCATTGGGTAATGATAACAAGAAAAGTTCAGAAAAAAACATAACTTTGGAATCAATGGGGCGTCCTAAGGAGGCCGTAAGACAAAAGATAACAGTAGCAGATCATAGTAGGAGGCGGCAAGCATTCAAGCGCAGCTGGAAGCTATGATATGAAGTCAGGTGCTTAAGCCTTTTCCCACTTGAGGGGCTTGACAACCTCCCATGTGAAGTCGGGGTCGTCCCTTCCAAAGTGTCCATAGGCGGCAGTCTTCAGGAATCTGTTCCCACCCCTCTTGAGGTCCAGGTTGATGGACATCATGCCAGGCCTGAAGTCGAAGTTCTCCTTGACGATCTGGAGGATCTCCTTGTCAGGGATTTTACCGGTTTTGTATGTGTCAACAAACACCGACAAGGGCTCAGGCACACCAATGGCGTAGGAGACTTGGACAATGCACCTGCGGGCGAGCCCGTTGGCAACAATCGACTTGGCTGCCT
This sequence comes from Kalanchoe fedtschenkoi, assembly GCA_002312845.1. Taxonomy (NCBI): domain Eukaryota; kingdom Viridiplantae; phylum Streptophyta; class Magnoliopsida; order Saxifragales; family Crassulaceae; genus Kalanchoe; species Kalanchoe fedtschenkoi. The sequence goes on from NQLW01000085.1 coordinate 910,567, forward strand.
GCCTGACGATGTAGGCACCACTTCTGTCCACCTTGGTGGGGTCTTTGCCAGAGAAGGCACCACCTCCGTGGGCTCCCCATCCTCCATAGGTGTCAATGATGATCTTGCGTCCAGTTAGACCAGCATCTCCGTGAGGCCCACCAATGACGAACCGACCTGAGGGGTTAAGATGGAAGATGGTTTTCTCATCAAGGTACTTCTCCGGGATCACTGGCTTGATGACGTGCTCCTTCAGGTCAGCAGCGATCTCATCATTTGTGACTGTCTCATCATGCTGGGTGGAAATGAGGACTGTGTGGACGCGAAGAGGAACCATGGCGCCTTCATCATTCTGGTACTCAACAGTGACTTGAGTCTTTCCGTCAGGCCTCAACCACGGGCAAGTTCCATTCTTACGAACCTCAGTCAAGCGAGCGCCAAGCTTGGTGGCCAAGACGTGACTCAGAGGCATGAGTTCTGGGGTCTCGTCAGTAGCATAACCAAACATGTGCCCTTGGTCACCAGCACCAATCTCCTCAGGACGCTTAGTCAGATGTCCGTGGACACCCTGGGCAATATCAGGACTCTGCTGCTCAATGTTAACCAAGACCTTGCAGTTGTCAGCATCAAGACCCACGTCATCCGACACGAATCCAATGTTGCGGCAGGTATCACGCACAATCTTCTCATAATCTACATTAGCCTTGGTTGTGATCTCACCAAAGACCATGACCATGTTGGTCTTGGTGCAAGTCTCGCAGGCAACCTTGCTCTCAGGGTCCTGAGCAAGGCAGGCATCAAGCACTGCATCAGAGATCTGGTCGCACAGCTTGTCAGGGTGCCCCTCATTCACAGACTCCGAGGTAAATAGGAAGGTCTCCATTCTCCCAGACTGCCCATCAACACAACAAGAAAAGAGCAGCTAAGAATCGCATCAAAAACACAATATTCCATTCATATACACTACCACAACCACTACCTATCACAGATAACCACTTCCATCTTACGATTCAATCAACAAGATAAGCACAAACATATTCTCATGAGATAAAAAGATCCTCCACGCCACATACTACAAGATCAGATTCACTAGGAATCAGAATAAAACTTACCTAAAAAAGACCACAATCTCTATCTTAATGCTCATATCTAAGCAATAAGGATATATACAACTTCAGAAGCAAGCAACATCGGACAATTCTCATTTTCTTTTCATACTCCGCCCTGGTCTACACATGAACAGCATACAGTAGCACATCTACCAAAGATTTAAGTACAGATCTGATTAGTGGGACCCTATGGCCCAACATAGAATATGTATATATACAATACAGAGTCAAAACCACTGACCAAAATTGGAACTTCAAGTCCCGGATCTACTACATTCAAACCAAAAGCAACATCAGTCAGCTTAAACATCAGATCTTTCCACGCAACATTCGGATCTCAGACTCACAAACCTAAATACCGATGTTCTCAAAATCACAACATATACCTAAAAAGCAACACGCAGTCACGCGCATGGGTCCAGATCTGAGCATTCTAATCAACCCCAGGTGATGCAAAACCAGAGAATGGAGTCAAATGATCAGATCTGGGGACGTGACGGCGCCAACGGTTGAAATTAAGTAAAAGGGTATCCCCTTCTATACAGAAATGGTGCAGAAAACTAGAAGAGAAAGGAAATGACGAAAATGAAGCAGACAAGAGAGATGCATGAAGACAGTACCTTGAGATTAAAGATGAGGTTTTGGCAGAGAGATCTGAGAGAGATGAAAACCCTTTCAGTAAACTGCACTGGACGATTTTCAAAGCCATCTTAAGCGGTCTATTTATAGAATCGACTTTCGGTCCGACCGGTATTTTCTTGGTTGGTCGGTTCGGCGGGGTGTGAGTTGGTTTGAATAGGTTCCCCACATGTCTGTATTAATTTCTACATGCCTAAAATAGTTTAATTGAATTGTATTTTTATCCGTGTCTGTTTGTGGGTAGTTAAATAAATTGCTTTTTTATTTTGACTAATTTTTAGACATGTTTCTTTTTTATTTTATGTTAATGGATAAGAATAAAACTGCTAATTATGTAGCTCTTCACTATCACAAAAATGTAATGAAGTTGTATTTCCTAATGAACTAATGATCGTGGGTGTTATTTTTTCAATATATAATCAAATTAAAATTTGTACTAAGTGAAAATATTCTAAACAAATAAAGTAACAAGACTACATTTGGTAAAAGGTATTAAAAGTGAGATAGGTAATTAATAACAGTTTTATCGAACAAAATAAAATAAATATTAATAACCTCAATAAATAAATCTTAATTTTAAAAATCAAATTATTAATATTCAAACTGTACCAAATGTTTCCTAAACACATTTTATTATATTGACATCCTGCGTTCATAGAGAGTCAGAAATATGCCACTTTGAACAGGAGCTGTTTTTAAATGCGCAACCGACCATGTTAACTAAGATTATGATGATTTTAAGTTGATCAGCTTCCCAATACAAAGACTAATCAAAGAAAATGTTCCCAATAAAAGACTTGCGGTTCAAACTTATTTTTAGGGTAAACTATACAAAAAATATAATGAACTATCACCAATATTTGAATTAAGTATCGAATTTTTTAATTCCTCAATTTCAGTGTCAAACTTTTTAATTTTTCAATTTCATTACTATACACTTAATAGAAATAAGAAAATAATATGAAATATGAGAATTAATTTGTAAGTCCAACACTTTGAGTAGAATTGTGAAATTTGCATAAACATATCAGACAAAAAATTATTTTTTTTATAATTTTTTTCATTTTATTAAGTGTATACTACCGAAATTGAAGAATTAAAAATTTCGGTATTGAAACTGAAAAATTAAAAAATTCGGTACATAATTTGAAAATGAATGATGGTTCGGAGTATGTTTTGGTAGTTTACTCTTATTTTTATTACTTATTAGGACATCCCCTTTGAAGTTTCGTGGGGAGGTTTGTGTCAGGTCACGAACCGCTTCGTTTTGATGTGGAGATTGGTTCGTGGCCATCTGACACAACACCGTTTTGTGCAGCCGAAACAGTTTGCGAATTAAGAATATAGAGTGTTCTTAAGTTAAAAGCGCAATATATACTTCATATGACATTTTTAACTTAAAAATGTCGTATAAAGTATATATGACGCTTTTAACTTAACAATGCCGTATATAGTATGTTATTTAAATTTAGAAAATCTTTAATTATACACAATCCTTATACCATAATTAATTAATCTTTAAAAAAACTTTATACATATTGAAAATTTTTATTATTTAAATTTTTTATTATAAATATGAAAAATTTATCAATAATTATAAACAATCAAATATTTAATTAATATAGAAAATTTTTTAATTAACATATGAAAAAGTAGAAAATGATATAATTAACATTTGAAACGTTGTAAGTTTGTGAAAAACAATTATGACAAATCTAAATTGTCATGATACAAATCTGACGTGTCATGATACTGAACTGGAGATAGGAGTGCTTCAGTGAAAAGAATCCAGCATTACTATTCGGCTTCACCAGACTAATTAATAGGAGCCGCTGGATTGACTCAGATATTTGATTGGTTGGACGAAGATGTCGTTCTGTAAAATGAAAAGGTGAATGCTGTATGAAAATCTGAATGGTCAGATCAATGGTCAAACCACATTTGATTGCTGAATGATTTATTTTCATTTGGTAATTTATTTTTGTAAGTATCTCAATTTATAATGATTAATTAATATAAAATTAAATTATAATTATAATTTTATAACATAAAAATAAAAATAAAATTTATAATCATGTTATAAAAATATTATTTATTTATGAAGTGTGTGATATTTTGATTGAAGAAACTAGATGTAGTCGGAATTGATGTGATTCTGATTGAAGTACAATCCGGCAGACTTGATTCTAGAAATATATAAAAAGATAAACAGATAATTATAATAATCGTATAGATATCGCCTCTGAATGATTCTGATATAAAATTGCTAATATATCATTCAGACTTTTCAAACATTCATTAAGAGAAAAAGAACAAGTACTTGATTCACTAAATGTTTAATATAATAAGAGACCATCTCTTAATAGAGCTCAATAAGTACAACAAAACAAGGCCGAAGTTGGTGAAACAGTGATTACGTGGCAATGAAAAAAACTAAAAATGCTATCATAATTAGGAATTTTTTTAATTATTCTTTCCCCAAATTTTATTATCCATTGTATTTTATCATTTTTTTTATTTTTATATCTATCCTATTTAAAAAAAGTGATTGTAAATTATTATTTTTCTTAAGAAAATCACCGTTTCAAACTGTAGTTTTGTTTTTAAAAGATTTCAAAATAGAACTACAATTCTATTTTATTTTATAAAATCACTGGTTTGAAATTACGAAAAAATATCACAGTTTACAAGTGTGGTTTTTTCCATTAGAATATATTTGAAATTAAAATAAATGATAGAGTAAAAAAAATATAAAAATAAAGAAAGAGGATAGTTTATACGATAAATAAAAATTCATAGGTTCATACGTAAATCCTAGTAATAGATCTTAACCAAAAATTTCAATTAATTTGTTATTAAATTTTACAAAGCTGATCACTGATTAATTTTATCTGTTTTCTGATTTTTATTACCATCAAAAGTGTGTTTAGTTTAGGGAAATTTTCGTGGAAAATATTTCCCTCATGGAATCCATTATATTTTTCATTGTTTGATTAGAGGTACAAAATTATGGAAAAATAATAAAAAAATTCATTACTTTAAACAAATTTTAATGCATATTTTTCATTTAATTTTCTTACAAATTTTCATTCTCATTTTCTCACATATTTTTCTTCTTATTTTCTAACAAATATTCTCAAATTTTCCAAAACTAAATACAACCTGAAGGAAAATTTATTACACACATTTCCTTAAAATTTCCAATCGGGAAAAATCCTATATGAGGTCCCGAACTATCGTCATTTATCCCATTACGATCAGAACCATCTAAATGTCAAAAAAGGGCAAACAAATTTTTTCTCACTAATTTAAAATGTCATATTGATTTTGATAAATTAAATACATTTGATCTTATTAAATTTTTTCAGTATTAGAGTCGATTTAATATGAAATTTATGATTTTTTTGTGTAAACAAAATGATATTATTTAATTTGATGACAAAATAATGTAGTTTTAGCAAAAGAATATAAGTCATATAGTATTATTAGCTAAATAGTGTAACTGTAAATTTTAGTTTAAAATATAAGTTCAAAACATTTTTTTGCATTTTTTAGACATTTAGATAATTATGACTATAATTGAATAAATGATGATAGTTCGAAACCTCTATTAGAATTTTTCCTTTTCTAATATATAAGTTTCTCTCCTGTGAACTAATGTTGTAATGAAAAGCTTCTAAATTTTGGTCAGTTAATAAGTTGCCATTTGACAATAAACATAGGTATAAATATATCTATGTTTAAAAAAACTTTTTTATATATATAAAATCATCAATTTATATATTATTTTATCCTTCCAATCAATTTGTAATTTTCTAATTAATTCTTACAACAATATTTTAACCGTTTAGTGCCAGTGGCTTTACCAACTCTCACCGGTACTCGGCTTGGCGGCTCGTTAAAATGGCTTCGGCTGAGCGTACCAACTCCCGACTATAATGACAATTCCACCGTTAGATGTCATCACTTTATACTAAATAGTTGGTGAGAGTACTAATACAATGTTACTCCATGTTATAAAACGACATCGTTTGATTGGTCCTGGAGCAGGCGAACCTCTGGCTGTGTTTCACCCGAGGAAGGCAGATAGAGTAGGTCCTTCAAGAAATACTACTACGTATGTCAATTGTGCTTTAAACTTGAAGGGCAATATGGTCATTTAGACAATGCGACCGACAGGAAGGAAATAGTGAAATGGGACGACAAATTGCAAACGATGAAGTAAGTGTTTTGGGGACATCAAATTGGTACGGAGGTTTCGAGATTCTTATTAGAGACTCAAGTCCCAACAAATCCCATATGGCTTGTTTGGAGGGATTAGGAATGGTTTGGTATCACGTCTAGTGGCTGAGAAATTGGTTTCAAAATATCTCATAGAAGTTAACGAGTAATATCTCATCATGCCAAGCAAATTTAATATCAATCAAAGTAAGTGATTTTGGTGTAAAACAGGGATGGAATTTAGAGAAAACAAAACAATTTTGATTTCATTAATATTCTTTAATTTTTACTTAACACATGGTAAAGAGTAACTGGTGATTGCGATTCAAAACTACGTAGTTTTGATTTTGATGTCTCAAATCAAAGTCCATATAAGTAATTACATTTAAATTTATCAATAAGAATTGATTTAGTAACAGATAAAAGATGGTTATATTCTATTGGGTATAGCTCAAATGCCAACTAAAAGGTAAAATATCGGAGCAAAGAGAAGCTCCCGCACTACAGTGCAAAAGTAATTTAGTAAAACTATATCTAGAGTTATTATTATATATTCTTTAATTATAATCCTATTGTATTTTCATGAGTAAGAAAAATAGCCGTTCATCGCTCCCGAGTACATAGGTAATCATATCTCATTAAATTTTGTGTTCTTTTTTACTGTTTTTTGACCGATAACCCAACACATGGAATAATCACTTCAACCGTAAAAAAAAATCAACTTCAATACCAACTTGCTTTCAAATAGGATTTGGTAGTAGGTAGGGGTGGAGATTGGTGACCAAACAAAACCCAACAGAAACACAAAGTATTAAGGAAATGGGTTGATGAAGTTGGTGGAGGCTGAGACGATCGCTCAACTTAAGCAGCATGATGCATGATGAGAGTAAGATGTTATGGGAAGAATGATTTAATTTGATAAAGATGTGTGAGCAACTATCTAAGCATGTAGTATAGAATTGATAACTGGTCAGGTGGGAGTCCCACTCGCAGTCTTGAGTGTTGCAATTGCAATAAAATGCAAAAAGGAGGACATCAGTGTCACCCCAATTGCACCATTTTGGCATCTAAGTGTTTGATAAAAAGAAGGGAGAAAACCGAAAAGGGGCTATGAACTATCATCATTAATTTGATTGCGATCCGAACTATCACGATTTCTAAAAAGAGTACGATAAGAAAAATTTGGACCGAGTTTCTAAAATAAAATTTACCATTACATTCCTAAACTAATATTATTACAAGATTTAGATTTGTGTGCGAAAATTATGTCGTTTGGTTATCAAATAAATAATATCGTTTTGCGCACATGAATAAACGACGTCTATTCATACTCAATCATCAATTATTCTCAATAAATTTAATAAAATCAATTATATTTAAGTGTTCAAACAAACTGATCTTAACTATCATCCAAAATCAGTCCAATTTTTTTTTCCATCGCACTCTTTTTAAAAACTGTGATAGTTCGGACCACAATTAGGTAAGTGGTGGTAGTTCAGGATCCCTTTTGAGATTTTTCCCTAAAAAGAAAACACACTGAGGTGTCATTGTTGATCTAAACTGCAAAAGAAGAGAAGATATATGTTGGTTTATATAAGGAAAGATATCTCACATCATAATTGATCTCAAAATAATAATATATAGAGAAAATTGAAAAAAGAAGGATTGTACTACCGCATTTTAAAATTGACGCATTATTACTAGGTTTTGCAATTTCAAAGAGTGTTCCAATTTTGCATTGTGAAACTTGTGAAATTTTCCTTAGAATTGAAAATTCGGATGAATTGTGTAATTGACTAATAATACATTTATTTCTTAAAAATAATTTTTTAGTATGAGAGAGAAAATGGGAGTAAAATTTATGATTATTTTCCAAAAATATATTTTAATAATATAAAAATGCGTAACATAAAAGTTAAAAAAGTCATTTTTTAATATCAAATGCTCTTAATTTGAAGGATTTTTTAAAATGGATTACGAGGATTCAATCCCTCCACTTCCTTTAAAAATTTGGAGTCAACTTATTTTTTTTGAATTCCTCACTAACCTTTCGTTTCTATCCTAAAATAAAGTCTGGATTCAGACCTAATTTGTTTAATTATTGCTCATATATTTATGATTTATCCACGATTTGAAAAAAAATGAGAATTTTTAAAAATTTTATTCTACCACATATTTATGCAAAAGCATCCAAAAATAAATTATATGATT
>NQLW01000085.1:919196-952348 GCA_002312845.1 Kalanchoe fedtschenkoi
TTATTAGTAGACATGTATTAGTAAGATGAAAAAAAATTGAACACGTTTTTTTTAAATGAGTGGTTGTATTACGGATAAAAAGTTTTAGGGTGAAATCATAAATTGATTAATTTACTCAACAATCCAAAATTGAAACACTCCTTGAAATTACAATATGTGATAGTAATGTCTGTCAAATTTCAAATTACAATAATTCTTTTTGCAATTTTCTCTAATATATAAATATAGTTGAACTCTCCCACTTTTTATCAATTAATTTTGAATATGTAAGCATATATACTAACCATATATAATACAATACTATTTTTAGTTGTTACCCGCCCATAACCACTCGAACAGCTCTGCGTTCATCCGCCAACCACAGCAATTTCATAGCGGAGATAAGTATGTTCAAGCTGGCAATGCTAGAATAGATTAAGGCTATGTTTGGGCATACAACCATTGATTGCAGTTGTAGTGTGGTACTCCCTTTAATTTTTAAAGGTAAATAACTTAAAATATAAATATTATAGAATTATAATACAAACATAATATCAAAATAGAATTCGATACGAATACATTGAGATCTATTATCATAATGTTTATCATAAAATTGTACTTGCTGCTCCTTACAAAGCCATCAGGAGAGTGCAAAAACTTTCAAGTAAGACCCATTCATTTCTTAACATGATTCAAGGTGATGTCTGCGTTTGAGGGCATCCTCATTGAAACAAATTTAAAAATAGGTGTGTATCATGTCACGTGAGATTTGTGTCATGCCAATTCAGTTTTATCATAAATTTATTTTTCACAAACTTACATACACATTGAAACAAACTTTTCAAACCTCTGCGCATGGACGCACTTGTCATAATATCATTTTCTTGCTTTTTTATACTACAATAAAGTACAATTTTTTAAATTTAATAAATATTTTTATTATTTATAATTATTTATTCATATTATTTTTTTCTTAATATTTATGTAATAAAAAATTACATAATCTTTAATCACGTTTAATTCTTCCAAACGTGATTAAAAATCAAAATTGATCTTTAATCATGTTTGGTAGGATGAAACGTGATTAAAGCTTTTTCACGAACCGCTTCGTGCAGACGAAACTGGTTCGTATCAGAAGATCACAAACCACCTCCCACATTAGCACAAATCGCTTCGTACTGGGACACAAAATGTTTCAAAAAGCTTCAATAGAATGTCCGATTTCCTAATGAATGAAGCAGTGACATCAGCATTACTGTGGCTATTTTCATGCTTCACCTACCATCTTCAACCACCATCCGGTTGGTATTCTCCATTCCACAATTAGGCTCAGAAGATTAACTTAACATGTAAGCATATCCAAGCAAATAATTGCTGCCTTTCTCTGCACCTACTCACTCCATCGAGATGGATCCTCTCACATAAAAATGATGTCGTTTTACTATATTCATTCAACATCTTTCAAATGAATAATAAAAAAATAAAAAATACAAAAAATTATATAAATTCAGAAGTATTAAAATAAAAAATTAAATTCATAAATCAATCAATTTTATATTTTATACTCATTAATAATACATTTTTATTTATTAAATATTGATATTTATTCATGCATTTTTATTTTTATAGTTTTAAATACATGTATATTATTACTTCTTAAAGTTTGTACTTACACTATGAATTTTTGAGGTTGGATCAAATGAAAACCTATTTAGATATGTAAACTGTGAACTATTGTTATCCTCCGATCTCTTTTGATCCAGATCCTTTTTAATTCCTTTTATTTAATTATGTCATATTTTTTTTTTGACAATATCTAAAAAAATATCCCCTCATTATTTTTAGCATGATTCTCTCCCCTAATATTATCTCTCTTCTTTCTATATTATTATCTTTAACGTTATTTTCCTTTTTGTTAGTTGTATTTCCCACATGCATACAAATACACACGCGTCTTCCTCATCGTCTATAACAATATCTTCTACCTTCGATTCTCGCATTCAGTTACCGATCTTTAATAACTATAACTTTCCTAGGCATCGAGTTAAATCCAATTCTCATCGTTGTTGGCTCGATTCCCATATGATAGAGGATAAGATAATCCCGACTCGACGATATCACCTAACTTTCTTGACAACCTCCAATTTTGCCTTCGGTTGTCATGTCTACCAACTACAATCGGGTCATACTCTTAACCACTTTCGATTCTCGCCTTTAATTGCTAAAAACATGACCATGGAGGGTTACAGAGACTAGATTCTTCCATTACACATATTTATATGCTCAATATTTAAAATCCAAAATATTGTGATCTCGCCGACAATCATTAAATTATAAAAATCATTGGAGGGTATTACAGTAAACTTTTTTTTTTATCTCCGGAATCATAGGATAAATAATACAAATACACATAAGTTATAGCAATGCTACCAAACATGCACTTCATTTAAACACATTACTCCACACCTACAAACTACAATTACATTGCTTTACACAAGACAAGATATTTGTTAAACGAGTCAAACCCATGGCAAGATATTACTTTCAAAAAAATATATAATATTCAATTTATTATACACGTGAATATCAAAAAATTCGAATTCTGATTGTGGAGATGATTTAGAATCACCTATACTGTCTCTTTCTTTAACCTCTTTACAACACGAATACTCCTGAAGAAGTGTGGTAAAATATTACAAGAAGGCATTAAGACTCTCTTTTAATTGTTTTGATTGCTAAAGAACACAGAAATGGCATTGTAGTATGAGCAATTCTACAAATCAATGCAAAAATGCATTTGGAAAAAGTTTGGGAAACAGCGCGTATTTCGCTCGCACGAGGAGCGCAAACAAGCCGTAGCAGGGCAGGTGAAGCAATGCCATGACGGAGTACCACAAGGGCGCCCATGGAGTTGAGAGTTGGAGGAACGGGTAAGGCCACCTGAAACACACTCAAGAAAATAAAGCCTTGGAAATATTAACTACTTACTGCTTTCAGTGTCTCAAGAAACAACATAACACCAGAGATATGAAATCAGTGCTTACCACGACTGGCCGCAAGCGTGCATGACCCATTGGAATATCACGTATGCCGAAGTCCACAAAACAAAATATGATAGTCTGAACCACGGGAATTTCTGTCCAGTTCCGCAACATTGTCAGGATGAAGAAGCAAGTAAACATAGCAGAACCCAACTGGTGAACATATTGAATAGTGATTTAAGCAGTGAACCTCATGTTCACTATTTATATTCCTCAAAAATCTGTAAATTAAAAAAAAATCTAGACAAAAAAAATCCGGTAAATTAAATACAGAACTAAATCTCAAAATGGTAAGTAAATCTGTTTCATAATAAATAAAAATGAATCTCATATAATTAATAAAGAATAATAAATAAACTCAAAAAAGGAAACCATATAATTAATACATTGTTGTTTCATGTAAATAATGATTGGTCCAGAATTGTCCACAATGGTTCTCAACGGATCCCTCCCAACACACAAGACATAAGACACAACACGCGTCCACAAAACACAAGACACAAAACGCCATTTTTGTCAGTTCTCAGTTCTCACCGGATTTGCGGTTCTTTGTGGAACCGCTCCCTATATATATATATGGAGGTTCGGTCGAGAACCGCAAATCATGTGAGAACTGAGAACTCAAGACAAAAATGACGTTTTGTGTCTTGTGTATTATGTTTTGTGGACGCGTTTTGTGTCTTGTGTATAGGGGCGGTTCCACTTAGAACCGCAAATCATGTGAGAACTGAGAACTCAAGACAAAAATGGTGTCAACACACAAGACACAAAACGTGTCCACAAAACATAATACACAAGACACAAAACGCAAGACACAAAACGCGTCCACAAAACAAAATACACAAGACACAAAACGTCATTTTTGTCTTGAGTTCTCAGTTCTCACATGATTTGCGGTTATAAGTGGAACCGCCCCTATATATATATATATATATAATGTTTTTATAGCTGAATTTGAGACACTTACCAAGCTGTTGAGAGATGTGTCTATCAGAATGAACAAGGCATTCAAGCTGTGCATGCACCCCATCAACTGAACCAAAATTCGACACATGAAAAAAATATTAACAGCTTACAGAACAAACCAATGCAGAAGGCCAAATCACTCACCAGGTTGAGCTTGAAGTGAGCATTTGACAGGAATGGCAAAATTACACACCAAAACACAATGTCTGTCAAAACAACCGCGCCTCCGCACGTCTGCCAGTTTAAAGAACACAACTTCAAAAGAATGATTTTACGCAGCTTCGAAAATTTTTCAGCTTGGCATTGAATGGCAATTGTACCTGATAAACAGCTTGCAGAGCGTAACCCAAGAATCCTGCTCTTTCCGAAGCCTCATCGTCCACATAGTGGCGGCTTCTAACCCAAACCTGCCTTCGAAGATGCTTGGCTAAGTAAGTCCAAGTTCCTTCTGCTCTGCTCTCTTCTAAATCTGCTACTGAAAGCTCGTCTCTTTTTCCATTTGTTGCAGGTTCAGTTGTTACATGCAGCCAGCATCCATGGGCGGACACAACTGTTCCTAACTAGGCAACCAAAATAGCAATCGGTAAATATTGATAGACAGGTGCATCCTAATTTGGGGCTCGGCCTAGCTACATTGTCAGGCAAATAAACCTATTAAAGATATATCTATGTCAGAAATTGTTTTCCTTTCGGAACAACCTCGTATTTGAATGTTTTTCTGTGAATTTTCAAGAGTATAATTAGCTGAGCATACCGCAAAATACGCGATCACAAGCGAAAAAGTCCACCTGCAGTTCAAGAATAAACCAATGATACCGAATTTGAAAGGCATTAAAATGTCATACAAGCGAAGGTTTTATACACAAAGATCAAGAAGAACATACTCGGTGTAGTATGCGAAGATGGAGGTGGTCCAATCGTAGACATCCCAGCTCATGAACCCAAGCATGATCAAACACGATGTAAATCTCACACCCATCAGCCAAAATGGGCTGACGCCTCTCCAGCAGCTCTTCCACAGATCAGACTCACACACATACCCTACTGATCTTTGCGGCCGGCCAGCCACAAGACTCTCATAAACGTCACTGTCATCACTAGCTTTGCAACCCTCTTTACGCAGCAGAACCCAGATGGCTCCAACGGCCGCAAAGCCCACAATAGCATAACACAAAAGATCATACCAGTACATATCCAGTGCCATGGTGATCTCGACACTAAACTTGCTGTCTGGTGATCTTCAAGCTATTGACTTGTGATGGATTTAGATCATATTCTGTATGGAAAGTGAATGTGAATTGCTGGAAATCTTGCTTTGTTTGAATGATGTGGTCGATGATGTTGAGGTTGTTATCAGGGGATGAATGTTAGTTTTGAGGCTTTGACCGGATGGTTTACTGCAATGTTGTTTTCTGGTTGACCATTTGGGAGGCTGCTTGGTAGGTTGTGCATCTTAAACATCTCAGCATCTATTCAGTAATCAAACCCACATGTGACATCAATTCTCTGTCAATAAATCTGAGAGTATAACAAACAGAGAAGGTAAAACACCAAAAGGATTTTTAACTATCACTATACTGTTTTTTTTTTCCATCATGGCTTGAAATATTAAAAATGATGCAATGAATCAATTGTAATGAAAATATAATTAATTTTATTAAATTTGTTGAGAATTATGATTATTTGCACATAAAAAAAATTATTTAAGTGAACTTTTATTTGATGATAAAACACATAATTTTAGTGCATGAATGTATTTTTTAATTTTATTTTAAAAAATAAGAAAAGACTCGAACCTGAGCTTGTTATGAATTAGGCAAGCATGTATACCACCAAGTCATTCAATTATCTTGTCAAAATTTCAATAATTAAACTATTAACTCTTATATGTCTTAATAATTATATATAATTGAACCAGTTGTCAAATCGGTTTGGACCGCCGATTCGACCGGAAAACCAAGAACCGGGGCCTTGACCGGTTCAGCCTCCGGTCCGATTCCGATAACTATGCTTTAAAGTGATCCTAATATATAGTTGGACTCTCCCACTCATTACCAATTAATTTTGAGTGTGGATCCGACTAATCTACAGTCTGTCATGATATTTAAGCTACGTACCCTAGCGGTTAAAATGACCATATTTTGAATGGTGTTTAGAGTTTCAGGGTTTCATGATTCATAGTTTCTAATATTTTAGGATTTTAGGGTTTATTTTTTAGTATTTTTAGGATTGAGGGTTTTAGTTGTGAAACGACGCCGTTTTGGATGAGTTGAAAATATTAAAAAACACTAAAATCATGAAAGTTTGAAATCAATTTTAAAATCATAAAACAATAAAAATTCTTAAAATTTAGAAATCATAAATCTCATAAACATAATCTAAAATGACATCATTTAACCGCATTATATACCATAATAATATATATTCGCTAAGTCCATATTTTTATTGAAATATTTATAGGAATTAATCTGTTTGGCACAACACCGGGCACGGCCTAGAAACTAATTAGTCTCGCGGACAGACGGTTTTGAATGTACTATTGAGAAAATTGGGGTATTTATGAAAAAAGTTGGGTTTGTGTGTTTTAAAAAAAAAAAGGAAAACTACAAATACGGTGTATGAACATCACGCTTTTACAAATTACGGGCGTAACTATTGATTTTTACAATTTTCAGATTTTTACTTTTCTGGGGCCATGTTGTAATTAAATAAACTTCAATCTCATCTACAAATATTTTAGTCTAATTACTAATTGAACCCTTACCCTTTGTTAATCAAAACAATATCGCTTTGACATATTTTGTTTTTTATATAAATTTATCTTATAAATCTCATTTCTATTTTATTTATTTATTTTTCATTTAATTTAAGAAAATGGAGATTATAAAATGTAGAAGCACGCCCGGTAGGAACCCAAAAAATATGTTGGATTAGACATCAAGTGAAGTTAGGGATTGACTTGAGCAGCCCGGATGGAAAGTAACCCCACAAAATTGGTGTTGCGAGATTCAAAAGCTTGATGCTTTTCAAGGAATTGGTGGTTGTGGGGAGGGTTTGAGAAATTGTTTAATGAAATGTTAAGGGTTTCAAGAGTTCCAAAGTTGATAATGTTGCTAGGGATGAGCTAGAGATTTGGTTTGCTGAATGTGCTGTCACGAATCAATCCAAAAAGACCCAAAATTGAAGCTACGAAGCCAGCCACATTCCCTATAAAATCACAGCCCACATAAACATATCTTCATCTCCGAATTCTTGCACAAAATAGGTCCCAGTAATATGTTTTTTGGATTCCTACCGGGTGTGCTTCTACATTTTCTAATCTTCATTTTCTTAAATTAAATGAAAAATAAATAAATAAAATAGAAATGAGATTTATAAGATAAATTTATATAAAAAATAAAATATGTCAAAACGATATTGTTTTGATTAACAAATGGTAAGGGTTCAATTAGTAATTAGACTAAAATATTTTTGGATGAGATTAAAGTTTATTTAGTTACAACATGACCCCCACAAAAGTACAAACCTGAAAATTGCAAAAATTAATAGTTACGTCCGTAATTTGTAAAAGTGTGATGGTTCATACACCCTTTTTGTAGTTTTCCCAAAAAAAAATTCATTCTCTAACTGTCAAAATACAAAACATTGGGGGTAGAATTGAATGCAAAATTAAGTAGAACTCAATTGTCAGAAATCCAAACTTCCATCCATAGGTGGCTGCTGATCTCCGACGTTGTTCAAGTCGATTGAAACCTTTCGTCATATTCAACCAATCAGTAATCTGACTCTGACCGACCATGTCTGCAATCTCCGCCGCGTCCTCGTCGTCGATGATCACGTCGTCTAGAAGCGTAGATATGAAATGTAAATCTCAACTCGTCAATACCGTCACTTACAGATGCCGATTGAAGCAGCAGCCCGCGTTTGCGCTCGGCGCAGTCTTCTTCAGATACCCACATGGCTTGTTCAAGCTCCGGTCGAATCCAAAGAGGGTTCGTCGAGTGGCGCCGGTCATGCAGTGGCAGGATTGCACGTAAGTGAACAATTCGAGCTCACCCTTTACCTGCAGAAGTTTGATGCTGTCAAGTTTGGAACTTTACTGGATTTTGTTAGTTTGAGCAGTTACCCGATAAATCCAGATGAGGGTTTTGATTTCCAGTTGTTATTATGTGTTCTAAATCAACTAGGATTTTGAGAATGTAGGGTTTGAACTTTCAGCTTCCGATCAGGTGTGAGAGTGGGCGTTTCAAATACATTACACAATTGCTCGTTTGGATGATGGATTGTTAAGGGTTAAAAGTTGACCTCTGAATCCTGATGGTGTATGTTTATTAAGTAAGATACGCAAGCAGTAGCTGAAACTTGGGATTGCAGGGTGAAGATGGAGGTGGATGTTCCGGCTTCAGTTGCTTATAATTGTTACGCGGACCGTGAATCAATTCCTAAATGGATGCCGTTCATATCCAAAGTAAAGGTGTGCTACTATTTGTATTTTTTTGTATATGTTCCTTGTGGTAATGTGCAACAGCATTTCATGTACCAGGAGAAATTGTTTTCACACTGAATTTCTTATACGGGATTGGCGTGTGTGGTGGGATACTCTGCTTATGTGTGGCTCACTGGCCTTCATTTGGCAGAATTTAGAAGATAAGCCTGAACTGTCAAGATGGTCGTTGAAGTATAAAGCATTTGGTCAGGACATTGAGTTCTCATGGCTTGCTCGAAATATGCAGGTCAGGAGTCGTATTGTTTATCGACTCTATGGCTACTGACAAATCTATCATCTAACTTGAAACTTCATTAATCTGAAACGACCCTCGCTGCAGCCTACTCCAAATCAAAAAATCCACTGGCGCTCTATGGAAGGTCTTCCAAACAGGTAACCGAATTGTATAAATGACTCTCAAGTGTTTATCCTAGTTGAGGATCCTGCTAGTCTGCGCACTTCAGTGTCATCTTTTTGCAGTTCATATATTGTCTGCATCAAATTATGAGTAGGAATGCATTGTGCAATGATCTTAGTATATTTTGCTCTTGTTGAGGCCCTTAACAAAATCCATAAGAGCATCTTCAGCTTAGTTGATTGATAGGAGATGCTGTAAGGTTTTGGAGTAACTTATAATCTTGTTTCCCATCCGGCGAGAGTATTCCATTATCCATTCACTAATTGTTCTATTGCAGAGGAGCTGTTCGATTCTTTCCAAGAGGCCCATCATCATGTCTGGTGGAAGTAAGTAATAATATGTTACTATGTTGAATCTCCTTAATTTGGTCTCTTTCCATTTAGAGTTTATGAGAATCAGTGTTCTAAAAGGCGGGCACTTAAGGCAATTAGGCGTTGCCTAACTCGTTTTTGGGTTAGGCATGAATTTGGAAGGATTAATAAAACGGTGATCAGAATTATATATATTAACTTTACATATAATAATCAATAAAAATATACTTTTAAAAATTTTAAGTTAATAATATGCCACCTACTTAATGCATATAGAGACTAGAGAGTCATTGTCTCTGCTGAAGGAGCAATTCATTTATATTTTTGAACGAAAGATAACAAATTATTAGAAGCCAACCAAAACCTGCACCTCAGGCTGACAAGGCACTCGAAAAACCTGTCCAAGCAACAATGATACAACAAAAAAAAAAACCATGGTAACTGACTACATAGTGGGTAAGGCAAATTAGCAGGCCGAGCAAAATGCATGGCAGCAGGCCACTTACTCGGCTTACTAGTATGGTACGACCATAGTCCATGCTCCATACTCGGCTTTCTTTGACTACAAGGTCTTCCGGATGTGAAAGAAATTGCAGTAATTTTGAAGGGGTTAGTTATTGAGCTTCATTCTTTTACGCCATATTAATTTTGATTTAGTATAATGTGATTTGATATAATGTGCCAAATTCAATGCTTTTATATATTTTCATGCATACCATACAAAGAAAAGAAATTCACATGATGTTGAGAGAATGAGCCAGTTTGTTTATGTCCAATATTTAAAACTTGTTAACAAGGAAATGATGCTAGTATGGCTCAAGCATGGATTGCAGCTGGTAATAATGAAGATAGAGTGCACCAATGTTCGACAAACATCATAAATTATCAAATGAATGAACTGAGGGAGTTAGACAACTTATTCAAGGTTATCGAAGTCTTAGAGAACATGGAGAAGATGATCTCCAATTGGACTAGAAGTAGGAAGTTAAAGAATCTTTAGAGATGTGGATTCATATGCTGTATATTGGTGAATGAGGGAACATGAATTTAGTTGACATTGTTTTGACTTGATATCAATTAATTGTTGATGATTATATTGTGCTTCACATAAGTTGTTGTATTGCTGCTAGGCAAGAAAAAGGACCTAGCAAAGGGAAACCGCTGGAAATATTGTGATATGTATACAATCCAAAATAGTTTTTTGTGCCTTGTATGTGGTTTGGGGACTATGATAGTAGGAGTAGCCTAGCAGGTCTCTTGCGTGTCGTACTTTTTTATCAGCCTCTTACTATAATAGGTTATGACAATTTTTTTGCAACATGGCTGCTTGGACAGATTTTTGAGTGCCTTGTTGGTCTTAGGTGTGGTTCTGTTTTGTCTTTCAGTCTTTTGTTATCTTTCACATTGATGAGTTTTTGCTTCAGTAGAGATAATGACTCTCAGCAGAAGAAGTACGTAACATATTATTAACTTGAAAATTTGCGAAATGTATATTTTTTTTTCATTGGTTATTATTATATTTAACTCTGAGTTGCCATCCAACTAATCTCGGCTGCATGATTAGCTCAAATCTTTGTACACTGTCTAATGATTTTTAAAGCACCCAACTAAAACGGGTAGGATTTTCCTAAAAATTTTATTGATTACAGCTGACAGTCTCATATGAAGTCCCCACAATTCTGACCCCTGTTGCATCGGTAAGCATTCTGTCTTAACCTTATCATGCATGATTCATCGGAAATGTCTTTCAAATAATTCATGTCCGGCTTTTTTTTGTTTTTCACCCGCCTAACCAATTCCACCCCAAAATTCCATGGATACCTTCAGATCTCTTGGTTTACTGATAAATAGTGAACACTCTCAGGCATTGAAACCGTACCTTGAGAAGCTTTTAATGCGTGGTCTGGAGCGCTTCTCAAACTTTGCGAAAAGCTACCAAGACCAGAAATGACTTCCAGAAGTCACAAGCTTTGGGAAGATTGAGTTTTGAACTCCCAATCCCAACATTTTATTTGTTGACAAAATCACGCTTCACAACAGGTTTCACTGTTAACAAGCTTTGGGGAGATCGAGTATTGAACTCCCACATTGCATTACTTGACAACAGATTGCACTGTGAAGCACAAATTTGGATTCTTACAGGACACATTTTTTGTGTCATTGTTCAGACGAAGTGATATTCAATATAAATTCATTCCGGACATGTTTTAAAACATCTCAAGTGTCCCGGTAATAGCAATTCAGTTCTTAGGATGTAACATAGAGATTGTTGTTATTGCTAAAGAATGCAGAAATAGCACATTTACATCAATGTCAATACAGACGGTATCCTTCTAAATGCACAGGCAGCTAATACAGCTATCCATGCGCCACCCCGCCCGCCACATCCATTACGGAACCACTCCTGACCAGCAGCCGGCACCAGTAAAACAGCCGGCACACACATACACACATGACACAACTGTACAAAAACCTATATCCTCAGTCAGCGAAAGTGGCATTTTATTTTAAGGAAGATACTGAGCATGCTTCAAATGAGGTCGTTGCCTTCTAATAGGGTCCTCAAACTGCACAGAGCCTCAGGCGTGAGGCTGCAAGTCCTTTGTTTTACTTGTTGAGGGGGAGACTGTTGCCTGTGGTCAATTGGGGAGAAGCAGACAACAATTACAGTGAGGTTGTCGAATGTCTTGAGACGCAATGCTTCCAAGACAAGGTCCCTCGCACATTGGTCTGGATCATCGTGCCTCTGTAACCCACGCCGGATGAGGTTAACAGCATGTTGGCTTGTCATAACATCCCATATGCCATCACAACCTAAGACGAGAAATTCATCATCCTCGGTTAATGTGACTTGGCGGAACTCAGGCTCTGCTATGAGAGGGGACGGCGAGCCCCTGGGAAACTTCATGTCCCAGTCACCTAAAGCTCGAGTCACTGACACGATTCCATTCAGATACCCGTCGTCGATGAAACCACCCAACTCTTCAACCCGCCTGCGTTCCGACTCACAAGTAGGCCTGTGGTCTTGTGACATTTCGATTGCTTCACCTTTACGACAGAGGACTGCTCGACAATCACCGGCATTAGCCACCATAAGAAGGCTGCAGATATGAACAGGAATGGACCAGCATCAGACATTGATGGACTGCCCACCACATAAAAATCTCATAGAGCACATACTTTTCATTTACAGAGTTACCAAGTCCGTGTCTTCCTTGTCCGGACATGTATCTTATATAGTGCTAGTTTTCAAGATGCAACCAATAGCCCAAATGAAAGGCGTCTAGTGCTAACCACCACTTTTGTGGAAACATTTAAAATTTCACAGTACCTTTCGATTATCATTGCAGTAAGCGCCGTTGTGCCACATGAACTGCTAACTCCAGAATCCTCTACTAAAGCCAGGTCAGCTCTAAGAAACGCTTTCCTCAATGAACTCTCGACCTCATCCGTAAATGCACTATCAACTTCACATCTTTGTGGGAAACTGACATCTTCAAAAAAGAACCGGTTCAGATTCTTCCGAACAAATGCAGCAGCTTCGGGACCTCCATGACCATCAAAAACCTGAAAATGACCCATTAGCATGATGATGAAGTGACATTCTACAGTTGCAAACTCTTAAAAAGACACTGGTAAAAGTTATCAGAATTACCCCATAGAATGCACTTGGCTGAGGAAACTCAAGAACAGACCCCAAATACGCAGTTAGATCATCTATGCGCACATGCTCATCTTCCATATATCGTCGTGGCCCAATGTCCGCAAAGCTACCTGATCGTATAGTGGGTACACACTTCACTTTGGCTGACTCATCCTACAACACAAACAAATTAAGCATTAATAGTAACCAACGAAGTAAAAAGGAAAATTATTATGTACTACGACCTTTTAAGCAGCTGAAGCAATTATGATCAACAGTTAATAAACTCAACACCAACAGGCAATTGAAATCAATAGCAATTCACAGACAGAAATCTCACGTCAACGCAATCATGCAATTCTAAACCCTAAATTCAGCAATCAACCAGCACCAATCAGAGATCCAAACAATTCCAAATTCAGCTAACAGCAGACAAATCACATCCAACGGAGCCTCACCGGTTGCGGACAAATCACATCGACTTCTTTGACTCTGCTCCCCTTCCCAAAATATTGCACAGGAATGCTCTGCTGGCAGACCACATGAACCTCAGCTTCCACCACCATGATTGATTGATCACTAGTGTTCCAAAGCTTCCAACCAACAGCACACGATCTACCAGTAAAGCTCTAAACTTTTAAGCAGGAATTACTTCAGCAGGGCGAATCTCGATTAGGGTTTTGCTCAGGGCGTTCTGGGTACGCGTGTTATTGCTTGTTCGCTCCTCTTTCCGCGAACGGATGGAGAAAAGATGGACACGGGTAGGGTTGAAAATGGTTATATATGGGAATGATGGGTGGGTTGGGATGAGGTGACCGGCAACCGGGTATCGGCGGTGACGAGTGGGTTAGTTGAGTTGTGAGACGGAGGAAGGAAGGAGACTCAAGGAGTGTAGAAGATTTCAATGGAAGGAGGAAGCAAATTTGGACACGTAAAAGAAGTAAAATAAGCTTGAGGTGGACACGTGTCAATAGTGAGTTAATGAGTTAGTAGCTGATGTGTATGAAATGGTTTGATTCCTCTACTCTGCTATTGCCAGTCAAATGGAACCATGTCGGTTCCTTCAGAAACACGTTTTTACAATGACAAAAGAAAACCATTTCGATTAGAAATTGAAGGCAATTTCATGGAATCGGATCTGATGCAATTTGTTGTGCGATTTATAACAATGTCATTTTTATTTATTTGTTCATTATTTAAATAAAATTATGTATCAAAATGATATGGTTTTAAATTGGTTTGTCTTGTTATTTGATATGCGTTTGTTTTAAAAGTTTATTTTTTTATGTAAACACTTTATATATATATATATATGTATGGAGTTTAGGTTGAGAACCGCAAATCATGTGAGAACTGAGAACTCAAGGCAAAAATGGTGTCAACACACAAGACACAAGACACAAAACGCGTTCACAAAACACAAGACACAAAACTTCATTTTTGTTTTGAGTTCTCAGTTCTCACACGATTTGCGATTCTCAGTGGAACCGCCCATATATATATATATATATATATATATATATATATATATATATATATATATATATATAATTAGATGATGACTCAAAAATTTAAAAATCATATTTCAACCATTAAATATAAATTATTATTTTAAAAAATATCGATTTATCAACCAAATCAACACTAATTACCAAACCAAAAAGAGATGAGAGATAGCTCAATTGGTGAGCACCTCACTTGAGAAGGATTATAGCTCTTGAGTTTAAATTCTGAAGAGAAAAAATGAAAAATCACTATTGATTTCCTTCTTAAAACTAGACAACTCTTCAACTAGTCTCTAGCACGCGCCATGTTAAAACAAACTTGAAATGGCGGAGTTGTAATAATGTAAATACCAAATCAAGCTAAATACAGTATCGTGTGGATTTGGAGGCCTTACTTAATGGACTCCTCCTCCCTCATTGTAACTAATTCGGGCCCCTTCTGATCAAACTTGCCGTAGGCCCAAAATATTTCCATGCCGTAAATCAAAAGTCATTCTACATTACCCCCGAGCATGATCAGGTGTGATTTGGTGGTAAAAGAGTGAACATTGAATTCTAATAATTTTTATAATTAAAGTTTGAATTTTTTAGTGGTCAGATGTGTATTGTAATTTTCATGTAATAAAAAAAAAAAAAAAAGACAGTAATCACATTTTTGCATTGGAATATCTGAAACTCAAAATAACAATTAATCGTCACCTACAACTGAATTTTTGTTTATCAGGTTCATTATTCTATATGAATTGAACCCAATATGGTTTTTAATTACAGTCCTATTGATATGTGTAAATTAAAAAATAATTAATATTATTAATTATAATATTAAATACAATGGTTATTAAAATCAAAATCATTCTATTTTAGATGGCTATATTTTCGTATAACTGTATGAGATATTATTCCTATTAGAAAAATATGTGGCTTGTAACAAATTTTTGGGTTTCACATCCAAATGAAACGGTTCCTGTCGGGACTCCAAAACAAAACATGATCTCTGCGCACAGTGTTGTTGTTGTGCTGGCGCAATCCTCGCATTCATCACTTCATTTCAAAGTACAGCGAAACTTTGAGGCACTTACAATTAAGTCCTCGAAGATGGAATTTGTTGCTTTTAATTTAACTGCCGTGAAAATTTACATATATTATTTTGTTTTGGGGCAAAACCGCAAATTTGTGTGAACCAAGAAGATAATAATTGGATAAATAAATACACCGAATTATTTTCTCTATTCTTTTTTATATGTTACTTAATTGAATTTTTTTATTCATTTTTATTTGTCACTTAATAATTTTTCAATTCGTATTTTATAATAAAAATTATCTTAAAATGTCAAATATTAATCAATTTTTTATCATAATTAATAAAAAATACATTCCTCACCAGTAATCATCTACCAATTTTACTTTTTGCATGAATTTTTTTAAAAAATATTAACCATTTATTTATTAAATTTATCCAATTATTAGCATTACCTTCACCTTAATCTATTCAAATTAATTTTAAATGACATGTATTAAAGGACGGAAGTATAATTTATAACTGATGGTGGGGACCCGGCCATGTCCCAAAAAAAGCAAATTTTACCAATTTGGACCACTCGCTGTTTATTAACTGCTACATGCCTATCAGTTTGGTCGGCCACGCCAGCTATGCTAATCTCACACCTAAAAAAATTTACTATTACAAAGCACTTTTATAAAAATCAAATAGTTCGTACTCAGAAATTTGAATGCGTATTTAATATTTATAATTATTTTAAAAAGTCAAATATTAATGATTTCATTAGTATAATTAATAAAAAAAGTAATTTTACACCGGTAGTAATCCATTAATTCTACATTTTATACAAAATTTTAAAAATATACATTAAAACTGTGTTTGGTTTAGTGGAAAGGAAAATGTGGAAGAAAATTGGTAAAATCAAATGTTTGGTTTAGATGAAAAATATGAGGGAAAGAAAATTATATGGAAAGTTTAGGCAAATTAAAAGGAGTTTAGAAACTTTTCACATAATTTTTCATTCTAAATCAAACAAAGGAAAATATGATGGAATTCATGATGGATTTCACTTTCCATCAAATTTTCCTTTTCCTATAATTTTTCCTAAACCAAACACAGCCTAAATACTTATCTATTAAATTCGTCCAACTGGTAGCATTAAATATCATCTTAATCTACTCAATTTAACCTAAAACGATATGTATATTAGGACGGTGGGAGTAATTCATATGATAGACTGTTAAGTTGTCGACAATGTGTTCATCAGTAGTTCAACAAAAGTCTCCGGGGGTTCAAATTTGCAGCAATCCAAAGTCGTCAAAATATGAGTTTATATTGTATGGTCGTCAGAATCAGCATTCAAATTTCAAAGACAAACAAACACTTAGGCAGCAGACATTACTGACTTCCTCCTTTCTTTTTCATTTCTAGTTTCTTCACATACTTTATGTTTCTTATAAGACCACACTAACACAATTATAAAATAATATGGTCATATATATATTACTATTTCGTTTTTTTATAAATCCTGCATGCTTCTCGTGTCATAATATTATTTTATTTTTTATAATAATTGCCTGAGATTGAATTAAGTGGATAAAAAAGATATTAATATTAATTATTAAATAAATTTATTACATCTATCATGATGATGAAATAGCTAATTTTTTATTTTTTAAAATTGATGAATGTATTAAATATGCATTGGAATTGTTAAATGACAAATAGAAATGAACAAATAAATATTAATTAGGTGACAAATAATTGATGACATATAGAATAGGTTAAAAAAAATAACTCATGAGTAAAATGTATTGAAAAATAATACATTCATGTTTCTAATCGGATGATAAAGGAGTAATGAAAAAAAATTATTGTGGTGAATTAATTACATTTAAAAAATAAATTATAAAACATGCATATATGTTTAAAATTTTAATGTGATACGTTTGTACTTTAAAATATTTATAAAAGATAATAGAATTCTTATCCCATATAAACCATGCCAATATAATGCAATTGAAAACAACAGTGATTTTTTTCTAAAACAACTATGGTTTTACTAAAAGCAAGAATAATTATGTAAATAATAATTTAATTCTTAATTATGATACACGTGGCATGTTAACGCTGGATATAAAAATTCAAAAAATGCCGTATCACTTGACTTGGGAGACGTTGTAGGCGAATAAGTACTAAAGTACTTGGATTTTTGCAGTAGTTGTTGTATGAATTTCTGTGCACCAAACTGAAGGGCATTAAATGCGTTGTCTGAAATTTACATGAATTAAAAGTAAGAAAGGGGCGGTCAGATATGTTTGGTAATAGTATCAACTTGTCAGCTTAATTTGATTTTCTCAAAAAAAATTTCTTCTGAAAGTTAATGTTTTTAAACTCAAAAGATTGTAGTTTAAACACAGTTTAGAAATCTTAAGGGCATCCCCATTAAAGCTTCGTGGGAAGATTTGTGTCAGGTCACGAACCGTTTCGTTTTGATGTGGAAATTGATTTGTAGTCTTCTGACACAACACCGCTTCAAGTTATTTATACGGCGCTTTCAAGTTATTTATACGACATTTTTAAGTTAAAAGCGTCATATAAAGTATTACCAAATACGACGTTTTCAACTTAAAAGCGCTGTATAAAATATATACCATATACGACGCTTTTAATTTATAAACGTTGTATATGGTATGTATTCAAATTTAGAATATCTTTAATAATAAACAAATCTTGATACGAAATTGTATGAATTAAGAATCTTTATACCATGATACGGATTAAAATATATTTAAGAATTTGTATACCATAAACAATTTAAAGAAAATCTTTCTAGGGACTAAAAAACTTATTATTTAATTTTTTATAATATAAATATAAAAAATATGAGTTAATAATTATAAATAATCAAATATTTAATAAATTTAGAAAAATTTTAATTAACATAATATGAAAATGTAAAAAATGTATAATTTGACATGTGGGTCCATGCACAGAGATTTGATAGGTTTGTTTCAATGTGGATGTTAGTTTATGAAATGAAAATTTATGATAAATGAGTTGGCATGACATAAATCTGATGTGGCATGACACAACACATTTTTGATTTGTTTTGACGTGAATGCCCTAATCTTTCATGTGATACCCTACCCACCACCTAGGATTAGATCGCAAATAATTTCTTAAGAGACGTAGGGTTGTCGCTAGGCTAGCTAATGGACACTGCAGTGCTAACTAAAGACAGTATTTTTACCATTAATAAATTAAAAAGTGATTTGAATATTGAGCTCATAATAATCTGCGCTTGTATGGTAGGAAGCACAACAAGTCCGCACATCTCATTTCCTGATTCAAAATTAAATATGTATTTTGCATTTAATTTTTCTTAATATAAATTATTTAATTTTGTTCAATTATTGAAACAAGACGATGTTGACTTTGACAGCTAAAATTGCGATGTTACTATACTAGCCCTATTTGATTAGTACAATGTAAATATTATTTACTATAAAACTTTTTAATCTCTATTAGTTCCATATATATATTCTTAATATTCATACACTGTATTTTTCTTAACTAAATCAATCTAAAAGAGAATATATATATTTTTATAAACATCATATTCTAATGTTGAAATTAAATTTTCCTTAACCTCATATCATTATTATTTATTTTCCAATAAAAATATATGTGCATCATAGAAGTTGTTTTCTATATCAAATACATATTTAATAATCCTAATAACTAATTAGAAAATTATATATACATTGAAAATTAATAAATAATAAATTACTTATTTAAAACAAATGAAAATTTAGGTTATTATTTATATATTTTTATTGTTATGTATGGTTAAATATTTTTAGATCGACCCGTAAGATTGAGATATGAGTTTGGGAATTGAGAAAATATTGGGTATTGCCCAAAACCATCAAGAGTTATGTATGGTGCTATTAACAAAGTATTGTTTATCTATATAGTTAAATGATGATTTAAGGTGATTCAAAGTTTAATGAAACATGTATTTTAGCTTGATATACTTGAAGAGTGCTTTTTAAGTGTAGTAAGATAATTTGTTAGTGTGAAACAATTTTATGAACTAGCACTATACATATTTTACACTTTTTCGTTGTAGATTTTCAAAATTGTCAATTTGCTCCATCTAGTTATTATTTTGATTTGTCTTGAAAAGGATAAATAGAGTGGAACCAAAACTTTTTGAACTAGTCCAAATTCAAGAATTCTTCTCAAACATTAAAAGAAGACAACAAAATATGTTATTCACTTTCCAATCTTAAAGTGTTGATGTTTTAAATATTCTCCATAAATGATGAAGATGATTACAAGAAGCATAAAGGTGACTCTAATAATATCTCATACAAGTATACGTAAACTCACACTTGTAGAAATATCTTGAGGATGTGGATGCTCACGGGATGATCACAAACTTGAAATTTTATTACAAGACTAAAATCGAATTGAGAGATTAAGTCTCTGAAAAAAGTATTCAATCATACGCTAAATCCTTTAATTGGAGGTTTCATGTGTCATTATTGTAATAAGTCAAAACATTGGAAGAGTTTCATTATTGGAAAGCATGATCACAATAGAAAAAAAAATAAGAATTCCATTTTTGATATCAATACACAGAAAGTAAATGTTACTTAAGTTCTACTTCATGGGTATATAACACCTATTATGGTTCTGGCAATATTAGTCAATAGTGAGATGAACCTATGATAAAATATAGAGTACAATTTAAAGTTGTTCCAATTATTATAGTAACAGTCAATTGATCTTACCTTAAAGAATAGTTTAAGAATCATTACCATCCATTTGACATATATATATATATATATATGTACTACCAGATTTTAATTTTTTTGCGGATCATATTTTCACCGTAAAAGATCAAAGAAAGACCCGAAAAAATATATTTTTCGGGCCTAAATTTGATACACGAAAACTGTCCTCAAATAAGCCCGAAAAATAAATTTTCGGTTTTGTTATCGGATTTTTTTCGGGTCTCCGGGGACGAGATTAAAATACCATAAAATAGACTTGTTTCGGACAACATTTTTCGGACCATTTGAGGAGATATAGAGGACCAGATTTTGAGGGTCCTTTGAGGGTCATTTTTTCAGATTTTCGGATATAGGGGAAAATGATCCGAAAACAAATCGAGATAAATAAAAATTATTTATTAGCAAAACCAATACTGACCGAAAAAGAACTGAAAATGGTCCAAAAACAAACCGAGATAAATAAAAATTATTTATTAGCAAAACCAATACTAACCGGAAAATAACCGAAAATGGTCCGAAAATGGTCCGAAATTTGTGATCAGATCCGAAAATAACCCGAAAAAAACCCGAAGTGTTTCCCCCGACGTTAGCCCACAACCGGTCCGAAAATAAAAAACATAAAAATTCCCGACACCGGTCCGAAAATATTTCTGTAATGATCCGAAAAATTTCGTCAACCCGTTACACATCCTAAGAGCATCCAAAAAGCGTCCGAAATTTTGTTTCGGGCCATTTCCCACCCGATAATACTAATCCGCAAAACTTTTAGAATCTGGTAGTGATATATATATATATATATATATATATATATGAAAATTTTTCATTCTTGATATTAATAATCAACATTGACTGTTTATCTTAATAAATTTTTATGATATTCCAAAATATAATATTATTTAAAGGATAAACTTTGATTATTTGAGTATTACATTTATGGGATTGAGCTCTAGTCATGCCACACAAAAAACAGCAAACAAAAACTACGTATTTTTAATTTTAGTGACCATTCATTGCTCGACACGTGTCACTTAGATTAGTTAATTATATTAATTGAATTTTACATAACACATGATAATACATGATTGGTAATTACCATTTAAAACCATCTGATTTTGTTGAAACTTACTTGGTTTTGAATGACATAAATCTAACTTGGATAAATGTCCATATTTATGACATTGTCTATGAGCAACATAAATGGAAAAATGCATACAAAAGATGGACTTTTGAATTTTATTTCTTTTGAATCAATTGATACATATGAATCTTATTTATTAGAAAAAGTGACTAAAGCTTCCCTTATGAACTTATATAGAGAGCTAATGACCTATTGAAAATCATACGTCATGATGTGTGAGGAAATATGAGTGTCAAGACCAAAAAAGATTTGGTGTTCTTCTTGACATGCTGAAACTTTTGAGTAAATAAGAATATATGTAAATCAGATGAATGTTAGGGCCGTAACTTAATTGTATGTCTGAGAGGACAAAAATATTTATTTGTCAGATTTAATAAAAAACGAGTCATGCAAATTTTCTATCCAGTTTTTGGGGTATAACGTGGATTGTGTTCATACTTAATCAAAGCCCATCAACATTAATAATAAATACAACAAAAGAAATTTGAGTAAAAAAAGTTTAATATTTAATCCTGTGAAACAAGTTTATATAATTTTTCACAATCTGAAAAGCTTGCTCTCAGGTTTGATGGATACTTTTTGTATGATACCTAAAGAATTTTATATGATCAATTATGTGCTCTCACCGAGGGCCAAACGTGTAATTTCCGCTGAATCATTATACTCACACCCCTCCTCAAATTGTAACATGTGTCTTTGTCACCTACCACACTACCTTTTGCCCCCGTTTATGGACAAAAATTGTTCACTAGATTAGATGAACGGATGACTGCTGCTTAGTTCTCAATTCTCACACTTAGTGAAATTCTGTCATGAATCTAACTTTATATATATGACATACTAAAGACTTAAATCATAGTCGAGAAAATGTTTCTCATTGAAAAATTTAGAAAAAAGCTCTTTAGATATTAGACAGTAATAACTTTAAGTACCAGTGAAGTGTTTAGGATATATTTCTTATTTATGTGGGTAAGGATAAGCATGTTGTAGATGTTACAACACAACTAGTTTCCAATTTGATGAAGATGATCTGAAATGGCAATTTGATTCAATATATAAATTAAATAATCGAGTAGTATGCTGGAACGGTTCCAAACATGACACATTAGAAAATTCTATAACAAACAATGAGTATACTCAAGCTACTTAAGTTTGCAGAGCAATATTAACCTAATGTTGCTGATTCGTTAAATAAACTCCTTAATCGATCTAAATATGACTCGTGGATAAAGGATTATCAAATCCACATATCTTAAGACTTATGGACAATCTATTAATTAAACCATGTGAATAAAGTATGTTAATTTAAGTGGAAGTTTACATTGTGTTTAGTTGTCCGATTTTGAATTTATATAATTGCTTGATAGCTATGGATCTCTCATTCAATGAATGATGTTTTAAATAAATCATCTAGTATGCAATTGTGAAACATTATTCAACCAACTAATGTCATTATAAATGTCTTTAATTGATAATCATTGTTGTGAAATGCGATGATTGTTAAGACTAGCATGTGGATTAATTTGTGACTAAATTTGACGGATGATTAATAATAAGTACCGAAAACGCATATTGGGGAATATGTGATGGAATGACCCTCTTAAAAATATTAAAAAAACTTCACGTGCTATCACTGCTTTTGAAAGTACTTGAGTATAATGCTCAATCAAATTTGATAATTATTTACTAAGTGTAGATTAGCGTACTTTGATATTATTTGACATTATCAATAAACATAGTAATTATAAAAGCATTTTTTAAATAAGTTATAAATCATGATGGAAAAGATGAGTCAACAACATGGAAAAGATGACAAAATATCTCTAGCCCTTCTGTAAGTGGAGATAGAAACAAAACGTTGCGCTCAAACAAATTGAATATTAGGTGTTTGTTATGTCAATCTTACTTGGAGATCGAGAAGCACAATTGAGCTTGTTCAAGGTGTTATTTAATAGATAAATTATTGATAACCAGTTAAGTATCAGTGGGAGATTGTTAGAGTCTCAGTCTTTTCTATAAACTAGTTATGGACTCATAATTAAGTTGTTGAGATTTGATTATTTCAAAGGAACCAGTAATTTTCATATTGTGAGTCATAATGCATTACTCGAGGTCACTTAAGATTAATGTGCTAAAAAGATTTCGCCCCACATATAAATATGTATAACAATCGTAGGATGGATAAATTTTTTGGTTAAAAAATGAATAAGATTCAGTCCATATATGATTTAATCTAACATGCACTTAACTCATGTAAATGAACTAAACCTAAGAATTTAATCCAACAAATTTAAAAAATACATATAAAGACTCTTAAGCTACTGAGATTAACCTTTGCGAGAATCCATAAGTTGAGATCTTTCAGTTATTTATTGTGATTAGTTCATGAGTTTCGAAACTCATGGTTGAGACCTTTCAACGAATAGGTTCAATCCATAGATTATGATTCTTCAGCTACTTAGTCTCTCACTATAATTAGATGGTACCTTATGAGGATGACAATTTTCATGCTTTTTTTTTTTTTTTTTTTCAAAGGGGATCGATAGTGGTTCCCCACTTCCCCCCTTGGTGGCCAGGGGCCGCACACCCCTCCACTTTGATAGAGTTACGCACATACTCACTGCGGGCCAGCTCACGCGCACCTCCAGCATATCTAAGCGTAAATGCGGTACCAACAAGGTTTGAACCCAGGACCTTGGGGTTGTTAGACAACACCCAAGACCACTAGGCCAACACCTTGTTGGTGACAATTTTCATGCTCGTTAAGTATTATTCTTTATACACGAGTGTGAGATAGGGTTTAGTTCCTTCTTTCTTTGAAGAAGCTAGCACTCTAATAAGTCACAATTATTTATCTTATTTTATACTTAACTCACCTAATTTTTTACTGTTCAAGGGTAATAAAAATATTTTTAATGAGGTTCCATATTTATAAACTATTTTATGAATTATTTCAAAAACCAACCGAAATGAGGGTTTTAATGGTTAAGAAATAGATAAAAATGGAAAAAACAAATTGAAGCTGATGAAGGACAAAAGTTTTTCGTGCACAGGCCGAACGGTAACGTGTTAGCCATGCATGGTGATGTGGCAAAAATTGTACGAGCGAGGTCAGCATTGCAACAAAGGTGAATCCTTCCGCGGCAAAGAAGTAAGTTATGTTTGTAAGAATAGTTCCAGGTAATATAATTTTGTGTTCTTCCATGGCCATGCGTCGCTAGATTTTATAGTATAGTTTGGACTATTTTACGCGTGAATTCAATGTTATAAGATTATTGTTCTTCATAAAATTTATATTTTGTATGTGTATTTATTGAGCTTACTTTGAATGAATGTTTGTTTCACAATGACTCACAATCTATTTTCTGTCGCATTCATTATATTGATCAATATCAATTAGACGAATAGCATATAAACTAAATAATATTTCTTATAAAATTAATTAAGTTATAAATAATTAATATATAACAATATTTGATGTGATGGACGGTAAGTCACCAAATCTACTCTCAATTTGTTTGAAGATTTTCTGTAATGAAGAGACCTTGAAACAAATTGAGGATTTAATTGATGAAAGATTTAAAATGAAGGGCATATTGAAGGAAGTCGATGACACGTCGGAAAAGATTCAATAGTAGCCCAATTAATCAATTTAGGAAATTAAAAATACTTTAATTCACATATATTGGCTATTTCTTTCTTTTTTTATATAGAAATAAAATCGAATAAATAGTGATATTAAATCAAGCATTAAAATTAAAGCAGAGGAAAGGAAGAAGGTTGAATGGTCAAAAAGAGAAAGCAGCAGGAGAGAGAAAGCAACGCTATCGGATTCAAGAGGAAGCAGCAGACGATGTTGTGGAGGGTGATGATGAGCGAGTGAGAGAGAAGACCTGACCAAACCCCAACCCATTCATATCTTCCTTCCAATTTCAACCCTAAACCCATCAAATCTCTCAAATCTCGAACCTCCTCCCCTCCCCCATCTCTCATCCGTTATTCGCCAGATTTGAGGCGAACCTGCACCGGGGCTCTCCTCCAAAACCCCGTTTCGAACCGCAAGTAGCTGTCGTTGTAGTATTACAAGAAGTAGAGCACCTGATTCGCTGATTCGGGATCTGATCTCGTCACTGTATGTTACAATTTTGCCGAGGAGCTCTAGATATGTTGATCCGATCGGTAAATTTGGCTCCTTCTGGCTACCATTTCTTGCTCTTGCTATTAGTTTCAGTGGTTTTGTTTTAGATATGTTCTTAGTTTTCTGATTTCCTTTCGTGGGTGTAATATTTATTCTTCCTGGGAGATTTGTTTCTTATGCTGCTGTTGTTCAAAGTTGTGAAGTCTAAAATTTTCTGAAGTCTTGGTCTTTTGCAATTGGGTATGTAAGGAACAAAAGATCTACTTGAAATTTTAAGGTGGATTTGATGTTTTTATTAACTTGTTTCAATTTTCTCTTTAACTTTGGGATGTATTCAACCATTTATATTGAGTTATTCGTCTAATTTATGTCTAACTGATTCATTTGATTAACTTTGGGTGCCTAGTTTTTTTTCTGTTTCTTTCTATGTTGGTGGTTCAGCTCCCTACTCAGCTTTGATATGCCTTTCCTATTGGATTTCTGTATTTTAGTCTGCTAGGAATGTTGCTAAACTATGTCTTTGTTTCAGTTTTGGTGATGCCAAGTTTATGAACTGATGCATGTGTGTAATGTGTAGTAAAACTGAGATTGTGTTTTATCCAGGTAAGCTGCTGAATTGTTCAAGGGCATTGTGAGATAAGTTATTGGACACATAATTATGATGGCTTCGGCTAGCCTTGTGCCTGCTTCTGGACTTAGAGAGCACGCTGGAAATGGGGTCGAAGTGAATAGATTACCTGATGAAATGAACGACATGAAAATCAGGGACGACAAGGACATGGAAGCTGTTGTTGTAGACGGTAATGGGACAGAGGCAGGTCATATAATTGTCACTACCATTGGAGGGAAAAATGGGCAGCCGAAGCAGGTAAAGTTCCTCAGCATAATTTTTTATTGCGCATGTTTTCAACAAAGTTCTTATCTTATTGTTTTTGCAGACGATTAGCTATATGGCTGAGCGTGCTGTGGGACAGGGATCCTTTGGAGTGGTATTTCAGGTATGTCGGCTCATGGAGGGGATTCCATGTTTGAATTTGTATATTGTTCAATACAGAAAAATGCTTGTTGGCATTACATTGAACTTTTTTTTTGTCTGGTGTTACAGGCAAAATGTATTGAAACCGGCGAGACAGTTGCAATAAAAAAAGTTCTTCAAGATAAAAGGTACAAGAATCGTGAGCTGCAGACTATGCGCCTCTTAGATCATCCCAACGTGGTGTCTTTGAAGCACTGTTTCTTCTCCACCACTGACAAAAATGAGCTCTACCTCAATCTGGTGCTTGAATATGTACCGGAAACTGTTCATCGAGTCATCAAACACTACACAAAGATGAAGCAGAGAATGCCTTTGATATATGTGAAACTCTACATGTACCAGGTAGGTTCTGCTTTTGCAAATAGTTTCAGTCTTAGAAATTGGTTCTTCTAAGCAGCCATGATGTTCGATTCTCCAGAGCATTTTTCATGATTATCACATCGCACATAATTTTGTAAACATTATTAGCAGGATTTAAATAACTGGATTTGCTCCCTTTTGCAGATCTGCAGAGCCCTAGCCTACATTCATGGCAGTATAGGAGTTTGCCACAGGGACATAAAACCTCAAAATCTATTGGTAACCTCTTTAACATACTGATATTATAATCGCACATCGGTTTGGTCCAAGTAGCGAGATGAAGACTCAATCAGCTATGAGTATCATAGTGGCTGTCAGTTTAATTAATCACATTGCATCTAATTATGAATCCTGAAGCAAGGCTTCTCTTGTTGCATCAGGTCAACCCACACACTCACCAGTTGAAGCTTTGCGACTTTGGAAGTGCTAAAGTCTTGGTTGGTTTTCGCACTCATTGAGGATTTTACTGTTGCTTTAAGCTTATGAAGAATTTTATAGTTGAATTTATGAAAGTTTTGTTTTGCTTTCTCTTGATAGGTACGAGGGGAGCCAAACATATCTTATATATGTTCCAGATATTATCGAGCACCTGAGCTCATATTTGGTGCTACTGAGTACACCACAGCAATTGACATTTGGTCAGCAGGTTGCGTTTTGGCTGAATTCCTGCTTGGACAGGTAAATGATTACGAGTTTCGGAATTTTTCATCTCAGTCGGTAACTTATATGCTAACAGACACTCTTACTGTTTATTCAGCCCCTTTTCCCTGGTGATAGTGGCGTGGATCAGCTTGTGGAAGTTATAAAGGTGATTATAGACCTAGAACATATCTGTCGTGGACAGGAACTTGCAGTAGATCCCTTTGTCATATTTAACCTCATTGTATGACTTAGATTAGTATCCTTGATCTGTTAATTCCCTATGATTCTTCAACCTATTTTTGCTGATATTTGGACGTTCGAACAGACTATCCTAGAGCGAGCTACCATGCTCTATAGGTCTAGTAAGTAAACTAATTTAATTTTTAACTTGCTTTGAGTTTCCTATTTCAGGTTTTAGGGACTCCGACTAGAGAGGAAATTAAATGCATGAATCCTAACTACACTGAGTTTAAGTTTCCACAGATAAAAGCTCATCCATGGCACAAGGTAAGACATCCTAGTTACAAGTTACTTATCTGTTTAATTTGTATATTTTGGAAGGACTTAGTATCAGCGTGTGATGCATTTTATCAGATCTTTCACAAGCGCATGCCCCCAGAGGCTGTAGACCTCGTATCTAGGCTTCTCCAGTACTCTCCTAACCTCCGATGCACAGCTGTGAGTGTTCTCTCTCAGATTTCAGAAACATTTGGTACCCTATATTAGATTTATTCGCATATGGCATCAGAATTTTTTTATTTTTTTTTAAACAAAATCTCGTGACACTATATTCCACCAAAATGTTTCAGCTTGAGGCTTTGATGCATCCCTTCTTTGATGAGTTACGTGACCCCAATACTCGCCTTCCGAATGGACGATTCCTTCCACCACTTTTCAACTTCAAGTCCCATGGTAATATTTGGTGATATAATCCTAGTGGTTTTACCTACTGATTTTTATGCTTGAATATATTTATTGTTGCCTACTTGCAGAATTGAAGGGAGTTCCCATTGACATGCTGGCAAAGTTGATCCCAGAACATGCTAGAAAGCAGTGCGCCTTCCTTGGAATGTGATATAATCAATCTGAATCAGAAATGAGTGGGTGATAAACTTGGTGTTGATAAGAGGAAGATGTACTTTGCCAGCCAGGAGACATGACTTGGGTGATGGACTGGAGCTAGTATGTTAGTCATGTCGGGTGCTTGTTTAGTTCCTTCCTATTCTTTAAGCTATTCATCGTCTTCCATGTACAAGCAGATTAACCTCGTGGTCTCGCACTTATTATTTACTGCAACCATTATGATGGTTTGCTCACTTTTGCCCCCTGGATGATAAACTGGTTGTGTAATGTAACAGCATTGAGACAAATCAATTCAAAGTCGCCATGTATCTTTGGTTGTAGTCATCCTAAGTTATTACAGTATCATCTGACTATGCCGTGTCGTATTGTTCCTGAGTTGACTTTAGGAGAGAAAAAGAAGAGGAAAGTGAAGAAAAAATAGTGTTCCTGAAATTGTTTTTTTTTTGAGGGGAAGGGAAGAAAAAAATCCCAAATTGGAGGGGAGGGATCGAAAAAAATAACGATTTTATTCTTATTTTTTCTCATAATTTATTTAAATAAATATGGACAGGGTAATAATTATGTTATATTTTTTGGTCGAAACAACAAAGATGACAATCTGAACGCCCATGAATGAACTAGCTGCTGATTCCAATCGAATTCATCTCCATCAATCTTCCTCACGCCGAGTCGCTACTTCGACTTTTGATACGGGAAATGCTAGCTTTTATCGCCAAGAAGCTGTTCAGAAGCAGCGTCGACAAAGCCGCCTTAACTCGCGTGCAGAAACCCTCCAAAACAACCCTCAAATTGAAGGCGTTCGTCTCCTCCGTCGCAATCCAATCCACAACCCCACTTCAATCCGACCCCAAAGTCGACGACTTTACTGCTTCATATTTGATCCACTCCTGCGGGCTACAAATCGATGCTGCCCGGCGCGTGTCCAGCAACTTCCAGCTCCAGTCGGTCGACCAGCCGGACCAGGCTTTGAACTTCTTCAAGAGATGCGGTTTTACCGACTATGAGATATCCACCATTGTGAGGAGACAACCGACGCTGTTGTTAGCGGATGCTGACGTCATCCTGCAGCCCCAGTTTGAGCTTCTGGCTTCTTTGGGAGCCCCACTTAGTAATGTGTTGAGACTTATCCATGATTGTCCTGGAATTCTTAATGTGGAGAATCTTGATGCTGTGTTGGATACCCTCAAGAGATTGACACGGAGAGGTGAGGAGGTGTTGAATGTCCTTGCTCGGTTTGATGGTCTTTCCCTTAGTATGATGAGTAATTTAGCGCCTAATGTGGCGTTTCTGCGAGACATTAGAATGCCAGATTCTTCAGTTTTTGATTTTTTGATGGAAAATGGTAACGTGCTTTTAACTGTGCCAGAGAGGTTTAAGGAAATGGCTGATAGGGTTTTGGAAATGGGTTTTGATCCGAAAGAAAGTAGTTTTGTAGAGGCAATTTGTACGTTTGCTGGTGTTGATGGAGAGACATGGGAACTGAGAGTTGAGAGATTTAAGAAGTGGGGATGGTCAGATAAGGAGTGTGATATGGCTTTTAGGACGGAACCGCGGCTGATGTTGGTGTCGGACAAAAAGATTGACAGGGCTATGGATTATTTGGTGACTTATATGGGAGTCAAGCCATCTGTTGTTGCTGGATGCCTGAATATTTTGGAGTATAATCTGGATAAGCGCATAATTCCGTTGTGCCCGGTTAGGGAATTTGTTGATGCTCTTTCAGATACACCTGACAGGCTTAGGGATAAGTATGATAGGGCTTTGACGAAGATGTTTAAGACGGAAAAACAACATTCCGGGGGTTCGAGTAAACCATTTGACGCTATAAGTGTCGAGGCTTGGGAGAGGAAAGTTGACAGTTTCAAGAAGAGATGGGGATGGTCACACCGTGAATTTCTTATGGCATTCAGGAATCACCCCAGGATGATGTTAGTGTCTCAGAAGAAGATTGATGGGATTATGGAGTTTCTGGTGAACAAAATGGGAGTTGATGCGTCAGTTGTTGCTGAACACCCAAATATTCTCAAGTATAGCCTGGAAAGGCGTATTACTCCGAGGTGTTCAGTGATAGAACTGTTAATGTCTCAAGGCGTGGTGGAGAGGAAGGATCATAACATTTACTATGTACTGAGAATTAGTGAGGAAACTTTCGTGGAAGCATTTGTGAAAAAGTATCAAAAGATACTTCCCAAGTTGATGGATTTTTATTCTCAGAAGCAGCTGACGGGTGATGCAGTGATTCATCGACTTGGTTAGCTTTCGATTAAATTCAACTTTAGCATTCTCGTTGACTCTCTATATCTAGATCCAGAAAGTGAACGGCCAGGCAGTAGTTGTTAAATGTTAAGTTTGTCTTTGAATGCTCTCCAATGTGCACATATATCTCGGATAGACATGTTCCCAATCCCAGACCTCATTTTGTGTCCTTCACGTGCCAACTGGTGCGGGAAGATATGAAAAACCAACTCCTCGTCTCCCAAGTGTATTAAACTGAGCATTCTTTTCACTTCATCCAATAGTGCGGCAAAGATCATGTAATATTGTCCTGGAAAGTGGCACAATAGCACAGATATGGGGCTATAGATCCTTCACAAGTGTTCGTGTTTTAAGAGATAATAGTATGACATTCCTGCAGATTTTACAGCCTTCCAACGGGATTCTCTACCCAGTGTTATCCTATCTTGCTTGTTCCAATTTTTGGCTCAAAGGACTAATGATCAACAAAATTTATTTCAGAATGCATAATTTTTTTGTGTGAATTTCATTTGTCTTGCTTTCTATAGTTGAACAAATATCATTGCATGTGTTTGGATGTCTAGTGAATTGTTACTTATGCGAATTGGTGAATGGTTGTTGTGGTAAGTTTTGAAAACAGACACAAGCAAAGCGGAATGACTTGGTTGGCCATAGCCTATCCAGTGGACCATGTTTGCCACTCTACTTGTAAAAAAAACTAGGTAATCCCATTCATCTTAAATTCTCTTGATTTTTGCTTATTGACATTGTAGTATACATGTATTAAGTAAGTTTCAGTTCTACAGGGCGAAAATGAGCTCAAGCTGCCCAAGTGACAAGACACTTTACCCAAAATAGGCCTGAAAATGCATTTGATATTTGTGCCCAGGCAAGCTTCTGCCACTCATTAATAACTGTCAGTCTCAATGTTGGAGTTACCAGGCAGGTTCCTTATCAGCTTTAATGTTCTACCATTTAGCCCCTATTAACAGTCTCAGTGTGATATTTGCAGAGCTCAGTTGGCCAGTGACTTAAAAGCCTCTCATCTTCTGGTATGTCATCACAGATCAAACTTAGTTCACGTCAGTAGGTTAGTTTTCTGTTGAAAAAACTTAAAAATAGCAATTCTTTATCGTCCATGTGAATACCGATGTAAGTTTTGCCGCTGACTGGCCAATGGCCATATTATGCAGTAAATAGTTTCTAATCAGCAGACTCCTCAAGGCAGTTGAATCAGTTTTAGAATTTTTTTTTTCTTATCATGGATCTCAAGGCTCAGTCTGAAGAAGACTCTTATTCGAGGACCAAATAGATTAGGAGTATACTGAAGCATAGTTTGTTGACCTATGTCTTCCAATTTCTGAAAGAGTTTATTTGGAAGAATTTTTCCTTAGACAGATGATGATCAGCCTGCTCGCCGAAGGGCCTCTAACAAGGTTGAAATTTTTTGTTGAGAGAGACAAGTAGGGGCAGGCCTCACATTCTCCTTTTTGACATCTACATATGCTTTTCAGGCATGCAAAATTGTTTAAGACCCCTTCAGCACCCTACCTCATCTTCTAACCACCGATTTTTTCTAGGTTGAGGCTCTCCTTGTGTAGAAACCGCTTCCACATTAACATGTACATACATATTATATTTGCTCTTAGTGGAATGATCTCATCTCAAGCTACTGCCAGTAAAGTTAGACACTCATGATTAGGACCCTTTCTTTTGTTGTATTTTTGCCTTGACGTGTCTTTTTTGTAGTATAATTGTTGTATAGAGTAGTTCAACATTGCATAATGGACTTGAAATGTATTACTATGTGAGAGTGTGATTCACAGAAGATGTTTTAGAGCAAGAAAATTTGATTGGTTTATCGATTGATTTTTTTTCAAATGAAACATATTAGCTTCATTTTCAATCATTTTTGCTTGACTTTTTTTCCATTCTGTCCTTTTCGGAACAACGCAAATGATGTAGATTT
The DNA here is from genome assembly GCA_002312845.1 of Kalanchoe fedtschenkoi. Lineage (NCBI taxonomy): Eukaryota > Viridiplantae > Streptophyta > Magnoliopsida > Saxifragales > Crassulaceae > Kalanchoe > Kalanchoe fedtschenkoi. Next base: position 951,952 of record NQLW01000085.1, read on the forward strand.
TCGCACTTCTGAACTGAGACAATCCCTCTGTCCAGTCACCTGCTTGCGTGGCTGCTTAGTAGAATTTTTGTTTTTCAGAACACGAAAAGCCCTTAACATTTTCGTCTTTCCGAATTGTCATGTTGTATTTTCGCGGTTGTGAACCGTCATATTTGCAAACAGTTTTGAACTGCGAAAATCAACAAAATAGTTAGGAATAACGAAAATGCCAGGGCTCTTCGCGTTGTTGAAACACGAAAATCCTACTAGGCAGCCACACAAGCAGGTGACTGGACATAAATGGACAAGTGGGACTGTAACATACAGATGAGATTGTCCTAGTTCAGAAGTGCGAAAATCTATACTATTTGCGTTGTTCCGAAAAAAGAAGAGGCTAGAATGAAAAAAAAAAAAGGCC